>PVKS010010605.1:21330-38740 GCA_004027875.1 Aplodontia rufa | reverse complement strand
GATGTGTTTTTAACACAATGTCTTAGTCCGTTCGGGCTGCTTTAACAAGATAAGACAAACTGAGGAGACGAAAGCAATGAAGGTGCCCCAGACCTGAGCCTGTGCGGGCCTGCTTCTTAGATGACACCCTCTAGCTGCATCCCCACATGGAGAGAAGGGTAAATGAGCCCTTTGGGCGTAGTTTATAAGGGAACTCATATCATTCACGAAGGCAGAGCCTCCATGACCCATTTACTTCCCCGAGATCCTACTACCTTTTAACATCGTCACCTTGAACATTGGGTTTCAACATATGAATTTGTGGGGGACACAAACATTCAGAATGTGGCACCCAGCAATCTTGTTTATTGGTTTCCACCCTAGAAAACCCCCACATCCACATCCATAGAGGAGCAGGTGAGGCTGTTCCCGGACGTACCAAGTGTAGTGGTGGAAGAGAGGAAATACCTAACCAGGTATCTGCAGGGGATAGACGGGAAATGTGTGATTTGCTCACGGAAAGCTAGAGAGCAGTAAATTTATAAACTAGATCTCCGTGAATCAAGAATAGATCTGAAAAATACAGTGAGCAGCAGGGGCGGGAAAGTAAATTACAAAGGGATATGAACCTCATGGATGTATGTAATACTAATTAAAGTATACAAAGTGGGGCTGGAGCAGTGACTTGGTGGTTACGGTGCTTGCCTGGCATGTGCAAGGATGCAGGTTCAAACCCCAGCACCACATACACAACAAAGTGTCGGAGCAATGAAAGCCGCATGAAAAACTAAATAAAGTGGATTCTCTCTCTCTCTCTCTCTCTCTTACTGTCCTTCTCTCTTAAAAAATATATACGAAGTGTCATCTATGGTTTATGGATATAGCATCAGTAGAAAAAGGAGGAAACCACACCAAATTTAACATGCACTCTGGGGAGAGGGTGGAGGGACAGGGTAGAAACTTAGCTGAGATAATAATGTTATACATCTGTAAAAGATGGAACGGAAGCAAACATGGTGAAATGTTAACATCCCTTGGATCACAATGGTGGCTGTCCTGGCACTGCCGGCATTTTTGCCGTGCTTTTTCATGTGTTGGAAGTATCTCACAATTTGAGCCCATTGGTGGAGAACAAGCAGGACATAGGCAGATCTGTTGGGGAGGCATGTCCAGGCCATGTCCAGATGAGGGATGCTGGGTGACCCAGCCCGGGGAAGGCCCAGTGAGGGCAGAGACGTGGTGCAAATGCAGGATGCTCACAGGCAGAATCAACACCACACTCTGCCTGTCTTCCTTTCCCCGCACCCTTGGACACGTAAGTGGAGTTCCACCTTCTCCAGTAGGCTTCCCCAACTACGCCTGTCCTCAGAGATCTTTCTACGGTCACCTCCTGCAACCCTTGCAGTGTTGGTCACTCCTGGGGTCATTTCAGGCCACCACACCTGAACTCATGCTATTCACTTGTCTTCTGACCCAGTGAAACCACATTTTTTTGCAAGACAGGAGCCCTCCCCTCTGATCCTAGGGGTCCCCAGGTATGTCAGTGTGACTAACTGCTGCATCCCAGGCCCTCACAAAATGCCATAGTCAGGGCTGGAGAAACTCTACTTGCATGAAAAAGTAAGTAGATAAGTAAATGAGTTCTAGAAAGATGGGGAAAATGCAGAGAGGCAATGAGGCAGCCGGAGTAGAAACCTGACTTTGCCATTAACAAGTAGAAACCTTGGAAAAGCCACCTCACCTCCTTGAGTCTGTTTCCCCTGCTATAAATGGAGACAACTTTCATCCTTCAGAATTAAGCTGGTGGCTATTACACATTACTTACGTATTCCTATGTATGTTATATATTATGGGTGTTGCCTATGAGGCCTATCATTTCCTTCCCAACCATGCTTACATTTTTATAGAACTTTCCTTGTTCTTAGCTCAGAAAGCATGAGCTTCTTATGCTAGGTCACCCTTCGCCTTCTGTTGACAGCTGATTAAACCAGGGGTGGATCTCTGACCCAGCCTGAGCCAGTCTCTGTCCCAGAATCTTGGAATTGGAGTATAGAAACCTAGTCAACTGACATGCAGTCATCATGCCCTAACCATGCCCTGAGCTTCCAGAGTTGTCTATTTTAGCCAAAATGCTGCAGTGCAGGTCCAGGGCATGGGAAATGGTGATGAGTACAGAGGGTGGGGATAGGACATTGTCCCTCTCTCCTGCACAATACCACACCCTACCTTGTATTGGTGATCTTGGTGGAGAAACCTTTGCTCTATGACAAGAATAAACCTGACCTCTTGCTTTCCCCATAGCACTCAGCCTAGGCAAGGCACAGAGGAAGTGGAATGCTTAGGTCACCAGGCTTCCAATGAATTATTATGGATTTCAATGGATTAAATTGCAAACAGACCAGGACTCAGGTGGGAGGAAGCAAGCAAGCTGGTGGGTCCAGACAAACTCCAATCACTGGATTTGCATGTTTTAAGCAAAAGATGCTTAACTTGATGCAGTAAAGACTTGTGAACAACAAGCAGGAAGAAGAATCTGACATTCCCTGTAGTTGAGAGTTAGATATGCAGGTGGTGGCTCCAAGCCAGGAAGGAACTGCTCAGAGATATTTCAGGCTGTTCCGAGAGGCTCCCTGTGGTCAGGGGCTGCAGGAGCCAGGGCACACTTAATGATTCAGACGTTCCATGGAGCTGGGCTAGATGACCTGCAAACTTCATTTAACTGGGAAGGTCTAAGTTTATGTGTTTATTTATTAGCATATCCCAGATGAAATTGTTAGAGTGAAAGTTTTAGTTACTAATGAGACCCTTCTGAAACCTTGCCATGTGTTCTGAAATAAATATCAGACACAGAGTGTTCCACGGAATAATTCTTATGATTTATCATTTCAGTTTTTGTTATGCAGTTTTATTGAAGTTGGATAGAGTATTTTCTTTTTTAAAGAAAGAGGGACAGTGAGAGAGAGAGAGAGAGAGAGAGAAAGAATCAATTTTATTTTTTAGTTTTTCATGTGACTTTGACATTTTCATTGCTTTGACATTTCATTGTGTACCTGGTGCTGGGATTCAAACTTGTGTCCTCCCGAATGCCAGGCAAGCGCCATAACTGCTGAGCCACCACTCCAGCCCCTTAAATATACATCTTTTTTTTTTTAAAGTCACATTTTTTAAAAAGTAAAAAAGGACAGTGAGAGAGACAGATAAAGAGAATCAACTTTTATTGAGTTTTTCACATGGCTTTCGTTGCTCTGACACTTAGCTGTGCACGTGGGTACTGGGGTTTGAACCGGTGTACTCGCGCATGCCAGGCAAGCGCCACAACCACTGAGCCACTGCACCAGTGCCTTAAATATACATCTTAATGTGCTTAGACAAACTCATTCACTCATGTAAACCACACTCCAGTCAAACTACGGAACATTTCCTTCATTTCAGAAAATTCCTTACTGGGGCTGGAGCCGTGGCTCAGTGGTTACCAAGCTTGCCTGGCATGCGCCAGTACAGGAGTTCAAACCCCAGCACCACATACACAATGAGGTCTTGGAGCAACAAAGAACGCATGAAAAACTAAATAAAACTGTTTCTCTCTCTCTCTCTCTCTCTCTCTTTCATTGTCCTTCTCTCAAGAAAGAAAGAAAGAAAGAAAGAAAGAAAGAAAGAAAGAAAGAAAGAAAGAAAATTCCCTACTGGCTTCTCCTAATAATTCTCATCCTCAGACACATGAGTTCAAAATGCAATCACTTGCTCTGGTTTTTCCTAGTACCTTTGTTCTAGAATTGCACACACACAGAATGACACAGAATGAACTCTTTGATATATTATTTTACTTTGCACTAAGCTTTTGAAATCCATCCATGTTTCGTGTGATGTAGTTAATTTTTGTATTGCTTATTTGTATTCCGTTGCATAGGTGTTATGGTTTGGATGAGGTGTTCCCTCAAAGTTCACATGTAAGACAGTGCAGGACTGTTCAGAGGTGAAATTAGTAGATTATGAGAACCAAAACCTAACCAGAGGATCAGTCCACTTGAGTGGATTAACTGGCTGTGTGGCGGTAGGGTGTGGCTGAAAGAAGTAGGTCATTGGGGGAGGCCTTTGGGGTTTCTGTTTTGTCCCTGGCACACATCTCTCTCTCTCTCTCTCTCTCCTTCCTTCCTTCTTTCTTTCCTTCCTTTATTCCTTCCTTCCTTCCTTAATTCCTTCCTTCCTTTATTCCTTCTTGCTTTCCTTTATTCCTTCCTTCTCTCTCCCCCTTTCTCTGCTTCCTGGCTGTCATGAATTGAGCAGCTTTCCTCAACCGTACCTTTTCCCTGTGACGTCCAGCTTCACCTCAGGCCCAGAGCTATAGAGTCAGCCAGCCATGGACTGAACCTCTGAAACCATGAGCTGAAATAAACATTTCCTCCTTTAAGTTGTTCTTATAAGGTCTTGGGTCACAGCAATGCAAGGTCAACTCACACAATTGATCACACAATTGATTTATGCATTCAGTAGTTAATGGACCTTTTGCTTGCTCGCATTTGTGGTGATTCTGCTAAAGCCCCTATAAACATTCACGGGCAAGCCCTTGTGAGACAGAGCCTATGTTTCCATTTCTCTTGGCTAAGAACAAAGTTGCTGGGTTACATGATAAGTGTATATCTAACTTTGCAGGAAATTTCCAGACTGTTTTTCCAAACTCTCCCATTTCACATTCCTACCAATTGATCCACCTGATTGACAGCACTTGTCATTATAGTTTATTTTCTTAAACTTTTATTTTAGAATAAATTACATCCCACATTCAGTTGCCCGTATTATTGACATCTCACATTTGTTATGATTAATGAGCATTGTCCACTCTTTAATTCAGTTCTTACCTAGTGTCCTTTTG
The DNA here is from genome assembly GCA_004027875.1 of Aplodontia rufa. Classification (NCBI taxonomy): domain Eukaryota; kingdom Metazoa; phylum Chordata; class Mammalia; order Rodentia; family Aplodontiidae; genus Aplodontia; species Aplodontia rufa. Next base: position 33,891 of record PVKS010010605.1, on the reverse strand, counting down.
CTGCTTCAGAATCCCATCCCTCCAATTTTACATTATACATAGCTGTTACGTTTCTGTAGGTTCCTCTTTGTTCGGGTAATTTCCTGATCTTTTCTTGTTTTATTTATTTATTTATTTATTTATTTGTGTGTTTGTCCTCCTTGACAATTTTGAAGAGTATTAGGTGTTTTGTAGGAACTCCTTAATTTGGGATTTGTCTGATGTCTTTCTCAGGAGTAGTCTGGGCTTAATAGGTTTGGAATAGGAAAACCACAGAGATGAAATGCCATTCTCACCAAATTATGTGAAGGCATATACTATCAACATAACTTAGGACTATTGACCACCCGGCTGAGGTACCAAGAAACAAAATCTGTTGACATACCCACATGTTTACCTTTCCATTGCACTACATTCTTTCTGCAGAGTCTAATCTGATGTTATCCAATTTAGTGATTTTTAAAAAATTTTTGGATAATATAATTTTTATTTCTAGAATTTCTATTCAGTTCTTTTTTGCTTCTATTTCTCTGTTGAGATCCTCCCATCTGTTCAGCCATTATGTTCATCTCTTCCTTTAAATCAATAAACATATTGATAGAGATGTTTTAAAGTCTAATTCCATTGTCTGTATCATATCTGGATCTGTTTTTACTGACATTTCTTCTAGTTTGGTGCACAGTTCCCTGCTTCTTCATATTTCTACAGATTTTTCTTTATTTGATGGACAATACAGATACTATGTTGAGAATCTGGATTATATTATCTTCCTTTAAAGGTCATTGTGATTTTGGTTTTTATTAGCTTTATTCTAAAGATAACAAGACATGGCCTGTCTTGGGTCTCATCAAAATGTTCTGAGTATTCAGAGAGGTGTATCTAATACGGTGAGTCACAATTCCATCACCTATCAGTACTGTGATGCTACCAAAATGTCTTGGGCTCCCTGTCTTCAAGCAGTCGTTTCTTTCCAGTACTCTGTGTGCATACACAGCTTAGTAATCAGTGAAAGTCTTAAGGGTACTCAATGTAAAATTCACACCAGTAATTATTAGTGTTCCAAGGGACTCCAATATACAGCTGAGGTTGAGAACTGTTGAATATTAATTTCCAAACGGTAAAGGAGCTGGAGCGGGGGAAGCCCTTATTTCAAAGAAAACTCAGAACCCCAGTGGATGGCTTGTTCTAGAGAAGGTCCTGAAGGATGTTGGCACAGCAGTTTGCATTGAGATGGTACTCACCTGGGAGACACAGAGGAACAGAATCCAAGATAAATCAGTGAAACAAGTTTAGTGTTGTTCCTGTCCTTTACTTCTATTTTGTTTAAAGAGAGAAGGACAGTGAGAGAGAGAGAGAGAGAGAGAATCAATTTTTATTGAGTTTTTCACATGGCTTCCATTGCTCTGACTCTTAGTTGTGTACGTGGGTGCTGGGGTTTGAACCCGTGTACTTGCACATGCCGGGTAAGTGCCATAACCGCCGAGCCACTGCTCCAGCTCTATTTTGGTCCTTTAAAATGACTGGGTATGATAAATCACCCCTGCCTTGTTTGAGTAGTACCCTTTAAGACTCTCCTGTCACCTAAACTGAGAAACTAAAATGATATCTGGCTTTAAAAAAATCCCAATGAACCAAAACCATTAGGTGGTAGAATTAGGCCAACTCTTAGTGAATTCTTGTCACTTGGGAGATTCCATGTTGTATCAACGTAAAGAAGAATAAGATGACATTCCTACCCCAGAGTTACTCTGAACCTAGCTGAAATTTCTAGTATGCATGGAGCTATGTGATATTCATTTAAGACTGTGATAGGTCCATGGCATCATCACCAGGGGGTGGTCCAAGGAGGTCCCAGAGAAGAGGACCTCAACCCAGTACCACAAAGTCCTTGAAAAACACCATAGAAAAGATATTGAAGCACAGAGATTTATTGAGGAGAGCAAAGAATGCACATTCAAGGGAGAAGACCATTTCCAGAGTGAGAGAAGATTTTGGGGTTCTCAGGCTCTTCTTTAAAAGAAAACTTGGTGAGGGACCGGCATGGGAAGGTACATGAGGATGCCATGAGTATGGTGAGGGCAAGATTGTGGACGGTGCTCTGGCAATTCTCAGGATCCTTCGGTTGATATCTTCTCCATTATCTGGTCAGTAGGTAACATTGGGAAGGCCTCCTATGTTATAGTTTTTGTATCTCCTTTGGTCAATATAGTTGAAAAATACATGCATTCCTGGGATATTTAACAGTTCACAGGGCAATTTTTGTCAAAGGGTGAATTTCCAGTAACTTGAAGATTCGCAGATTTCCTAGAAATTTGGGAGTGACAGACCTGGGAGAGAGGACTAGCTTGGGAGGGAAGGTTTGAGGAATTTAGCACAAGCCTTTCAGCAGCTGTATTTTCCTTGCACTTACTTTTGTTCTTTTTCTGCCTAACCTTTTGCCCATTCTTTTCGTTTCTTCTATCCTCCCTCAGTGTAGCAGAGAGATATTCCACATGGCTTGCACTATTTCTAACTTTGGGTCTGAAAGATGTCCGAGAAGAATCACTTTCAAGCTGGGTCTCTTTAAGGATTAGAAAGGTGGGAAAGGTGAAGATGGTGAGGTTATTCTAGCAGAGAGGAGTAGAGCTCTATGCAAGGGCAGTAAGCTGGGGAGGGGGGAAAGGAAGAGTAGGAAAAATATGGGATTGTGCAGCATAGAAAGATCAGGACTCAAAGCTTAGATTATAGAGAAGCAGAAATAAGATGCCTCCCTCCTCCCTGTTAAGTGAGATGAATCATATTTAGGCAGTAAAAGGATCATGAATAGTTCTGCCCCTAATTTGATTGAATCACACCTTATTTCCGGCTGCGGCACATCCCTAGTGGAAGTTTAACAAATGTGTGTGGCTGGTAGGGAAAGATTCATGCAGACAGCTCACAGGGCGCACAGCTGAGCCACCACCTGAATGCATGCTGGAGAAGGCGACCTCACCGATGACACACTGCTCTTAATCCTGAAACTCCAGTGCGTGGTCTTCATTGAGGGGTTGTGATCTTTTGCACTGTTTGGTGTGTATGTGAGCAAGGCAGACAGGCCAAGTGACCAGCCTGGGATCCAAGGCACTTGCCGAGTGTGTTCTAAAATCTCCCCTGCAGGATGTAAATGTGCAGTCTGCTGAGCTCTTGAGACAGCACATTAGTTCCTCCGAGCCTCAGTTCCACTGCCCATGAAATGGGCACATTAATGCCTGCTCACCCTGCTTAACCCAAGGGATTGCCAGGAAAGACCAATGACCTGCTTTTGTGTGGAAAAGCTTTGTTAAGGTTTAGAGCCGACAATGAGGCGAAGAGTTATTATTACTAATAATAAACAAGAAGAATATGTGACAATGGCCAGAATTTCCTGTTGAGACAACAACTTCACAAGACCATTTTTAAAAGGTAGGATGTTTTCCAGCACTACAATGAGAGCTACAGCTGGTATTGTTTCAACATTCTCCAGGGAATAAAGGGCTGAGTGGCAATAAATACAGAATGGTCCAATCTGTCCTACAGTTTGTTTTTCTTTAGAACGATTTCCATAGCTTTCTGTGCCTTCCCAAGATTTTTTTTTCCTGCCATGGCTGATGAGAACTGGATTTATTCAGTTTGATTTTCTCTTACTACGATGCATCTCTCCACAGGCAAAGATTCAGGTCTGTGCGAACTCCCCTCTATCCCAGCCGCAATGCTAGGGCGGAGTGCGTGCCTTTCCTTAATGACCTCGGATGTTTCTTCTGACAGCAAGTAGCTCTGCCAGAGTCTCTGCCTGTGACCATCAGCGCATGACAAGAGGCTTTCACGGAGATGCCAGCTGACTCTTGTAAACTGGTGAAAGAAATGTGTGCTATTGAGAGGCGAAGGGAAGTGCTCACGGCCCTTCGGAAACGCAGAGGGATTCTTTCTTGCTGGACTGATGATGCCCGGTGGAGATTTTGATGACCTGTGAGTTGTCATTTTCATTTCATGTCATCACACACAGCAGCTGGCTACCTTGCCCTGGGTCCTGCCAGAGAGCCTGTGGGTTTTGGTCTGGGTTCTGGTCCAAAGTCATGTGTTGATCTGCTTCTGCTTCCAAGTTTCCACCAGAATAATCAAACTGCTGTCATAAGGGGGAGTCTAGAAAGTTCCCCTCTTGAACTAGACTCTCACCGCAATTCTCTCATTCTACTCTGCACACAAATCACCTGGGACTCTGGTAAGGAAGCCCATGCTGATTCAGGAAGTCGGGTGGGGGCAAGAACTTGCATTGCGAATGAACTCTCTGAGGATTCTGAGGCTGCTGGTTTCTGGTCCACACTTCAGAGAGCAAGAAGTGAGAAGATAAATGTCAGCTATTCTCCTAGAACTTTGTTTTTGTTTTTTTAAAGAGAGAGGGACAGTGAGAGAGACAGAGAAAGAGAGAAACAACTTTATTTAGTTTTACATATGGCTTTATTGCTCCAACACTTAGTTGTGTACGTGGTGCTGGGGTTTGAACCCAGGTCCTTGTGCTTGCCAGGGAAGCGCCAAAACTGCTGAGCCACTGCTCTAGCCCCTATTCTCCTAGAACTCAGGAGAAATGGTTAAAGAGATTAAAAGGCTGCCAGGAAAGTTTAGGAGAGAGCCAAGAGTCATAATGGAGCTTCTGTGTAGAGAAGCAAGCAGAGAGACAGAAAAAAAATTTTTTTTAAAGAGAGAGGGACAGTGAGAGAAAGAATCAAATTTATTTAGTTTTACATATGGCTTTTGTTGCTCCAACACTTCGTTGTGTACTTGGTGCTGGAGTTTGAACCTGTGTCCTCACGCATGCCAAGCAAGCACTGAACTGCTGAGCCCCCAGAAAAACACATACATTTCAATTTTAGAAGGACCTGTTAGTGGAATTATGCACCATGTCAGCATACCAAAGCCAAAGTATCATGTAATTATTGTTGATGGATGATAAGAATCATTTGGGAAAATTCAACGTTCCATCAGCAGCATTATCATCATCATTGACATCAAGAAAAGAGAGAATATTTCCTTCAAGTGATAATGCCCCGTATGTAAAAGCAAATGCAGCAGGATGCTTTCCCATCCTTGTCAGTAGCCAGAAAGGTGTCCACTCTCACTGATGCTATAACACTGTCCTGCAAATCCTAACCTAGACAACCAAATACGAAAAGAAGTTAATCAGGATCATGTTCAGGTTCATGACTTAAATAAAATAGAAGCATCTTCCACTCTTGCCTGGTTGGAGCAAAAAGCCAGGACTCTATCATCTCTTCAAAATGCCAGAGACCAGAGCTTTCTGGTTCTCCACTCAGTCCTCACAGGGGTGGTGCTCATCCTCAGGGTCCCTGGTGGCAGCTGCAGTAGGTTCAAGGAGTTGGTGGGTGTCATAGTCACCTATTCAATATCTCAGGCCTCATGTCTCTCTCCTCTCTCTCACTGTCCCTCAGTCTTTAAAAATAAAATAAAGTAAAATAAAAGGAAAGGTATGGTCAACATGGATGAACCTTGAAAACATTGTGTATAATGAAAGAAGCCAAATCCAATAAAACACATGCTTATAATTCCATTTATATGAAAATCCCAGAAAAATCAAATCTACAGAAACAAAAAGTACATTAGTGGCTCTGAAGTGCTTGGGGTTGGGGTGGGGGAATAGAATAGGAAGTGACAGCTTATGGATAAGGGATTTATTTTGGAGTGATGAAAACATTCAGGAATTAGTGGTAATCATCTTGAATATACCAAAAACTATTCATTAACTTGTGTGCTTTATTCGAGCAAAATTTACAATATGTAAGTTATATCTCATTCCCCCCGACCCAGAGTAGAAAGTTACTACGAAGAATGGGTTTCAGCTCTCCTCAACGGACCCAGACATGGTCTCTACATAAAATAGTGAGTTAAAGGAACCCCCTTAGGGTATCAGTAAGGCACAGAACCTGAGTAAGGCCATTCAAAGGGCCTTTACATCCTGCTGGTCTCTCCCCTTTGGAAGGGCCATCCTGTGCACACACCACCCAGGTTAGATCTAGCCACGAATCCTCGGAACAACTCAGAGAAAGTCTGCTTTTACTTTGTAATTTTGAGCAAGAATGTGCTGACCCTCCAGTGGGTGAGCTGGCCTTCTGTGTTTTCAGAGCATTTCTGAGCTTTTAGTTCCTGAACCGTGACCTTGACCTCATGAGGCTTAAGAACCTCTCCCAGAACGCCATCCACATAACTTTCCAGCAACACGGAGACAAATGGCCTTCCATCAATCTGATCTCATGGAAGTTAAAGGCGCAGCCAGAAGGAATCTTAGAGATTAATCAGTTCCCCGACCCCGTGGTCCCTTCTGCAGTCAGCACTGCATGGATGAGGTCCAGAGAGAAGGAGCCATCTCTAGATCATCCAACAAGTTAAGCGAGGAAACGAAAATTAAATTTCTGTGTCCCAGTTTCCAAAGCACATGTGGTTTTACATTCAATTATCTGTTGCAACACTGGCCTCAATAACTCCACTTCCAATTAAAGTGTCTCCCACACAGTGAAAAGCAAAGGCCTGAGACCAGCACCAGAAGGGTGCAACACTTTCCAGCTGCTCCAGGTAATGTTGATGTTTGAAAGCCATGCTCAGGACAGCCCTTCAGCGGGCACTTTCTCTGTGACTAAGTAACTTCAACCTTGCTCTTGGCTGCAGATGGAATTAGTAGGAGGAGTCCATCTATCTGCAGGGCAGATCTTAGGGTTTCATAAAGTATCCTGATGGAAAGGGAACCTCCCTGAAAGTACAGCAATGTCTTCTGTGATGTCATCCATTCACCCATCCATCCACCCATCCATCCAACAACCAGCAAGCATCCACAGTGTGTCTGGCTCTGTGCTGGACACTGGGACATGCAGATAAGTCAAGCATAAACACTGCTCTCAAGGAGCCCCCAGTCTATTGGGAGACCAATGTTCCCATAGTGACAGAGGGGCAGCTGAGTTAGAGAGCTCATGCACAGCTTCATGGGGACACAGGTGTGTTCGCACTTCTGGTCTGGGAGTCAGGGAACTCTTTGCCGTGTCCAGCTGATGACATTTAAGCTGTGTTTTGGAAGTTCCCAGTGGCTAAGGAGGAGGGAAGGCCATACAGAGCCAAGGCATGGGGCAGGTAGGTGCCTGATATTTGGGGCAAAAGGAGGAGACCAGGTGTCTGGAACAAAGCACCAGAGCCGTGGTACATCAGTCTGTTCCCACTTTAGTCTCCATTCCTAAAATACAGGTTTCTTGACATCATGTGGGGGGACTGAGCATTGTCCCCTTCTGAAGTGCCAGCCCTTGGCATAGTGCTCAGCACCTAGTCAGAGCTCAGAGAATAAATGAAATAGGAGTCAACATGCAGTAAGCATTAACTCCAATGCAGGCGTCCTACTAGGTGCTTCACATACACCAAACAATGGAGAAAGCTCACAGTTTCTGGATCTGTTGGTGTTGTTAATGTTACTATCACCACCACCACCACCCCCTTTATCAGATGAGATGGCTGAGGCCGAGAGGAGGACATAACTCATCCAAGGTCATGCAGCTAGTAAGAACCCCGCCTCTGGACTTCAAACCAGACCCCTACCAGGTAGCGAATGAGTCTCCACTGCGTGTGTGCTAAATTCCTGACTGGTCTATGCTGTGCATCCCTGCAGGTGGGGACCATGTCTGCATCCAGCCCCTGGAGTTCGCTTCCATAAGTGATGTTCTCCCATGCAGTGGGGTGAGCCGCAGGAGAGGAGGCAGCGAGAAATCATGAAGGGTTTGACCACCAGCCTCGGAATCCTAGGATTACAGATGGAAGCTTTCCAGAAGCCAGCAAAGATTCTGGGAGAGGAGCAGCCGGGCTCCTTCCAGTACTGAGCAGGAAAATGAACTTCCTGTAGACTTTGAAGGGGAGACAGATTTCCCGGGAAGAGGAACCCAACCATCCCTTTGCTCTGCGTCAAAGTGGGCAAAGTCAGACATCCAAAAAGCGAAGAGTGGTGCAGAAGCTCCAGGGGTTAATGTTTGTCATAGTCTCAAACATCTGGCTCTTTTCTATGCTCTAAATTTGGAACAACGAGACATCCACTTCCTCCTAATCAAGATAAGCCCGAGCCGAGCACCCCTGCAATTGTACTGGGTCATTTCATTGCCTTCCTCTTGGAAATCCTGAGCCAGTCATAGGGAAATTCTCTGCCCAAAGAAAAGAATAAAGGTCAATGCCATGTCGCATCCTAATGCCTTTTACAGACCCTGGAGCCACAGGAGAAATCAATTCCAGTCAAAGGAGTTGTGAAATTTTCTTTTTTTTAAATGGAGCCAGGATTTTAAGATTTTCCAGGTCATGGAAAAATATACCCTAAGAACATGAGAACAACAGTGTCTCCAATGGCACAAAACTTAATCTTCATTGTTGTCTAAATAAAGCCAGTTTAATAAGGGGGCATGTTCTTTAACGATCTATTATGAAGCATTAATAAAAAAAATACTGTTACAAGTTATTACCACTTTTCCTGGCTGCTCATAATTTTGTGATTAATCATGCTTTCTTTTCAAAGCTTTCTTTTTTTCTGACTACAAAAGAAATGCATATTCATTGTTGACATTTTGGAAAATCAAGAGAAAACAAAGAAATAAATAAAAACTGCAAAAAAAACCCCCACAACAACTCACTATTAACAATTGTAATTTTTTTACAAAAATTGAAATTATGCTGTATATAGTCTTCAATTATTTTTGTTTAGCATTCATCAATAGTGTAACCCTATATGCCCAATAGTCTTCAAATATGTCATTTTTATCAATTATGTCTGATTTTTCCTTGTGGATGTGTTATAATTAAACCAATGGCCAGCCTGTGAATACATGGGCTATTTCTAGTTTTCTGGGTTTAGGAACATTCTTGTACAAATATCTTTGTCCTGATCTGTGTAAGTTTCATTAGGAAGTAAAATTACTTAATGAAAGGATATGAAAATCTTAAGGTAGGTGATCTACATTGCCAAATTGCCTTTCATTATTTGAGAAATGTTGGTTGAATTCACAAATACATTGGGTTGTGGGCACTGGGGTACAGGGGCGAATGAAGAGACCAACTCTCTGCCTTAGGGAACCATAATTCTTACAATGGTGACAACTTATCTTCCCACCAGCCATGTGTAAGAATCGCTGGCCTCTTACCACCTCTCCAGTATGATGATCTTTTTACAAAACCCGACCTTTGACAACTCAATAGTCAGGGGGGAAAAGTTCTTTCATTTTTGTTTTAATTTGCTCTTCTTTAAGAAACAAACTTTCCCAAAGACTTAAGGATCATCTTCATTTGTGTGTGAGATTTGTTTGTGTATACTTTTTGTATTACAGTGTTTGCCTCTTCTTATTTGTAAAACCTTTAACATACTGTGGGTATTAGCTTGTTGCCTGCCATATTTTACAGATATTTTCCATGTGCACTCTGGGTAGCTGCAGTATTTTTGACTTTCCTTCCTATGGTACATCCCAAGCCGCTCTCAGGTATGGGGGATGAAGAGATGAACAGAAATAGACTTGATCCCCTCCTAAGTGAGAGAGAGCATATGAAGACCCTCTGGTGGCTGGGAGTATGGCGTCTATCTTGGGTAGAATTTTGGAGGAGCAGAGAAGTGTCCTTCAGGAAAAGGGAAGGGAAGGGGACCATGCAAGAACGTAGGCTCCTACAAAGTCTGACCCAGTGCCCCTGCACAGCTGGCTCAGAAGCACTCACAATGTGATGTGGTAGACTTTCTTGCTGGAGGTCAGAGTGGGGGTGACCTTTTGTGAACACACCCACGAGTCAGACCTTGGTTATGCATTGCTTTTGGAGTTTGGGGAACTGTGGCTCCCCGGAAAAGGATGCTGTGTCAGTGGCAGACATTGCTGTAGCCAGGAGTGGGTGCACCAGGGTGGTAAAGGGGACCTGGAGGGTGGGGATGGCTGGTACATCTTAGGACGTGCCAGCAACTGGAAAGTCAGTGTGGATGGAGAGGGGGAGGAGGCACCTTGGGCTTGGCAGCTGGTAGACGTCTGTATGGCTTCCAGGTGGAGAAAAGATGGGGAGAAGGAGAGAAGAGAGAGGGGACAGGGATCAAGAATGAGTAAGTTTGGGACATGCCAAATGCACACCCCCAACATTAGCAAGACACCCTATTATTAGCATGCCAAAGACTCTTTAAAAATCCTACAATGTAGAAACTTGTTTAACCTGCTCAAATTCACATTTCCTGAGAAGTCACAGAAGAAGAACAGCAGCAGAACATGAAATGTCCTCTCCAGGTGAGAGAGAGGCCTGGACGCAGGGTCCCAGTTGCAGAGAAGTGGTCGTATTGGAAACATATGTAGGAATTCCAAGCCACAGGGCTTAGCTGAAGATAGGCTGTGGAACAGGAGAGAGGGAAATGTCAAGGATGACTCCCAGCTTTCTAATCTGAGCAACTGGGTGATGACACTTCACCCTTGGAGAAGGCTTGGGTCTGAGGTCACACAGGACGTGGTGGAGAGAAGCTGGCATGTGCAAATGCCCGCTCCCCCTGGATATCTGATGGTAGTAAAAGCCACACACTGCGGAGGAAAGAGCCCTAGACCAAAGACATGGGTTCTTCACCCAGGGCCACCAACAAGTGATCCTATACCCTTAGCAATAATTAAATGGGTGCCCGAGCGCTTCCTTCAGCCCACTGCCTTGGTTTCCCCACCTGCGAGTTTCCACATGCTATCGTCATTTTGATCAAATAAAATTTTGAGATGACCGAGCATCCTAAATTGTAGACTGCAACCTGAGTGCGAGAGAATTAGTAAGGATATTTCTAGATGTCATTAGAGGACCCCTCAGTCACAACTCCCCAAGGAATCAAGTCAAGAGCAAGGCATGAGATCAATAGACCCAGAGACATAAATTTAGGAGGAGTCTGTTGTAAAACTAATTGCCATCCCATGGATTCTCTTATAATGATCCCAGCAACATTTTTTCAGGCAGGAAGATATTTTTTTTTTAGAGATCTCAGGTTTTTTTTTTTTTTAAAGAAAGAGGGGACAGTGAGAGAGAGAGAGAGAGAGAGAGAATCAATTTTTATTTATTTTTTCACATGACTTTCGTTGTTCTGAGACATCCTTGTGGATGTGGTGCTGGGGTTTGAACTCGTGTACTTGTGCATGCCAGGCAAGCGCCGTAACTGCTGAGCCACCGCTCCAGCCCCAGGATGATTTTTTTATTTAGGAAAATTATTTATTTCTCTTTTCATACATCTTGCTGTAGCAGAAATGGTCTTGCATGTACACATGAAATAACATACTGTCACACGCACTGCTCAAAGGGAAAGCACCACTGGGGAAGCTGATTGGCAGTCCAGGCTTTAGTTAATGAGACCTTGGAGCCATTAATTTCTGAAAATTAGAAATACATTCCAAAAATGTTAAGGGGGTTGTAAAAAATCATTTTATTCAATATTGTCATTTTAGAAATGCAAAATATTTAAGAAATGAAAAATTAAGACCAAAATGCCCCTTCCCTTTATTGATACAACAGAAGTAGCTCAGCAGGAAAAAAATACTGTGATAAACTTCTCTGTGATATAAAGAAATTCTAGCCCAAGCTTTAATGTGCTTCCTATGTTTTCACTTGATACTTTTACCGCTGCTCTCTGTTCTTCTCCACATTTCATAGTAGAGGATTGGTACAGCCTTTGAAACTTCATTAACAGGAGCAAATCCAGCCCCCACTGATTTATTCTCAAAAGACACTTTAATCCATCAGATAGCTGGGGAGTTCTGTTTTCATGAATATTCCAACCTTGAAAAAGACTCAGAAGGATACAGAGGAATGCAATGAACAGAATATATGGTGCATCAATTGGTCCGGGCTTATGAAACTTAAACCTCCCGCTGTAAACAGAAAGCTGAATGCAAATCCTTCCATAATATATTGTCGCTTCATTTTGTAGGCCGAGAAAGCTACTGGCCTCTGATGACCATAACCATCAGCCACAGAGCCAGTGGTTGGATATTGAGCAGTAGCACTCACATTCTTCCTCGGAGATGAGGAAATGAGATACCACCACAGTGGACACCCTCATGGAGGACACAACATGACCACAGGGGCCTTCTCCAGCTTCAGGTTGAGACATTCAAGCCCTAAGAATGAAACACTGAGCCAGGCGCAGTGGCGCACACCTGTAATCCCAGTGTCTCCTCCCAGGCAGGAGGATCACAAGTTCAAAGCCAGCCTCGGCAACTCAGCAAGGCCAAAGACCCTGTTAAAAAACAAAAAGGGCTGAGGATGGGGCTGGAGTAGTGGCTCTGAGGTTGCGGTGCTTACCTGGCATGTGCAAGAACGTGGGTTCAAACCCCAGCACTACATACACAATGAAGTGTCAGAGCAACAAAAGCCACATGAAAAACGAAATAAAAATTGTTTCTTTCTGTCTCTCTCCTGTCTCTCACTGTCCCTCAATCTTTAATTTAAAAAAAGGGGGGCTGAGGATGTGGCTCAGTGATTAAGCACCCCTGGGTTCAATCCCTGATTTAAAAAAAAAAAAGGAATGGGACTCTGTACGAGGTGTCCACAGTGTCCACACTGGAATGGGAC
>PVKS010010605.1:0-21230 GCA_004027875.1 Aplodontia rufa | reverse complement strand
TCCCACTGTGAAGCCGTTTCTCCTCCGGTTAGCTCTTACATAAGACATAGTTTGGATCGAATATACAGGGGAAGAAAAACCCATATCCCATTTTATTCATTTTGAATAAACTAAAAATAACTATCCCTTCCATTTCCTGGGGCCAGTAAGGACAGAGGAAAGAAAGACAAAGAACATGGCAAAAGAGCCCTGAGCTGGGCTTACAGGAGCCTGAGTTCAAGTGTGGCTCCACCCTCACCCACCAGTGACTTTGGGCAAGTCCCTCCCCTCTCTGAGCCTCAGGCTCTTCCTCTATGGAAGGAGAGCTCTATATTGGAGTCCACTGGTCTTAGAGGTCCCTCCCACTCTGACAGTCTACTTTTCAGTGGGACAAGGAATTGAGGCATCTTATTTTGCTAACCAACTCATAGATGAATCATTTTTATTATTCAGAAACTCTTCCAAATTAATTTTGATGTGATCCTGCTTGGCCAGAAATAGCTAAAGTCATCTCTCCTCCCATTCCTGGTTTGGTGCATAGAGATGGTCATTAGACTCCCAGGCCCCGCTTCCTGGACTCTCCCTCAGCTTCCTTTTCCACTCCCAAACCTTCAGAACTCCACTTCTCAAGGTCACTACAACCTTCCATGGTCAAGACCAGCAGTCTCATCCCAGTCCTCCTCTTCCTTTTTTTTTTTTTTTTAAAGAGAGAGGGAGACACACACACACACACACACACACACACACACACACAGAATCAATTTTATTTATTTTTGCATCTGGACTTTATTTCTCCGACACTTAGTTGTGTATGTGATACTGGGGTTTAAACTTGGGTCCTCGCACATGCCAGGCAAGCACTCCAACCACTGAGCCACCGCTCCAGCCCCAGTCTTCCTCTTCCTTGACCTCTCAGAAATGCTTCAACCCCAGGGGGCCGATGGTCCTTCTCCCCTTCTGAGACACCCTCTGCGGCAGACAGAGGAGAAAATAGCTTGTCCTTCAAAGCCCGGCCACAGGGAAGGATCTGAACCCACAATGTTGGCCCCAAGGTCTGCGTGTGCCACACACATGCTATGGTGACTCACCTTCCTGTTGTGATCATTTTGCCACCAAATCCTAGATTTTCTGGGTGAGTTATTTTCTCATGCATTCAACAATTAATTGTAGAGCGCCCACTATTTTCCAGGCGCTGTACTTGGCAATGGCAAAGACAGTGCGACCTCTGGCCTCCTCACATTTACAACTCATTGCAAGAGTCAGGCGACACATGGGTAAGTACAAGATCCATGTGTAGTTACAAACACGGCAAGTTCAATGAAGAGAAAGAGCCAGGCACTGGGAGAGACGAAAGCAGGAGATCAACAGGACGTGGGCAATGCCACTCAGAGACAGCAAAGGGGTGCTCACCTCCGAAAGCGGGCGGAGTCATCAGAAGGCGGCCGGGAGGCAGTGTTGCAGACCCAGGGACTGACCCTGTGGACGCCCGGGGTGGGGTGGGGGTAGAGGCAGCATCTTCAGAGCGGGGCCTGGTGGCCAACCCTAGCATGTGCTGACAGCCCTTTTTTCCACTGGATGAAGGGCAGGGAAGCAGATGGAGACTGCAGAGGAGCTAGACCTGCCCCATCCCAGCCCCATGCAGCCCTCAGCTCTGCCCCTGGGGCGGGGTCCCAAGAAAGCCAGGCTTGGACAGTTTAGGGTCTGGGAGGGGCCAGAATGAGTGAGAGGGAAGAGCCTGGTGGGATGGGGTGGTCAGGACTCCACAGGCCCCTCCAGTTTCGCTGTAGAAGAATGTTCCAGGGCTCTGTGGAGACCTGGGGCAGGGGCTGGCCAGGGGTAAAGACCAGCACCTTGCTTAGTCCCCATGGGCATAGACTTTAATCTCTTTTGCCACAGGGAGGAAGTAAAGACCGTGTTCCTCAGCATCCCGGCAGAAGGGGTGCTCCTGTCATCATGAAGCCAAAAACCCTGAAGCCACATGGTTCCTGGTCCTCATATACAGGTGAGGACTTGAAGGCCAGCACAGTTAGGGACCTGCCCAGCATCTCGAAGCCACCAAGAGGCACAGGGAGGACTCGAGTCTCACCTGCATATCCCCAAGTCTATACACCACCTTAGAGCACCTGGGCCATCCTACAGATGATGAAACTGAGGCTCAGGGAGAGGAGTTGGTTTCCCAGGAACCAGAAGCTAGTCTCTTGATCAGCTCCAAGCTGCCTCCTGTGGATGGCAGAAGAGAAAGTATCCCTTAAACAAATGACATGATTGTGCAGCTGTGAACCAAACAATGAATGTCACTATGACCAGGAGGCTAAAGTCCCAAGGCCGTGTGAGGAGAGCGTGGCGGTCTTCTCCAGCAGGAGCAGCTGCTGGGGGACTTGGATGACTTCCTCAGCCACCCCATCTCCGTCTCCCAGGAATATGAAACCCAGCAGCACTGGGGTGTTGGGCGGGAGCCCGTGGGAAGAGGCCTGAGCTCCCCTCTCCAGGGGCCGCCTTGGCCACTGATTATGCTCCCAGCCGAATTTTTGCTGAACATCTGTATGTGCAGGGAACTGGACTGGGGACCCATCTGCCACAAGGAGCTTGTCACAAGTTCACCAATTCTGGGGCCATCACCTCTGACGCCACAGAGACTCTACTCTCAGGGGCCACACCCTGGAAATCTGGAGCAAGTTAGGGGGAATTTAGACGGATGTTGCTCTTTCTAGTTTCCTGTGGAAATTAAGTGAAACCAGGAGGCATCTTGTTCAGGGGAGAGACTGAGAGAAGTGAGGAAAACAGAGGAAATAAATCCAGAAGGGGTTTGTTTGCGGAGCTCTTGCTGCTTCCTTCTCAGCCCTCCGCAGAAGGAAGGGGACCTCTGGCACAGCGCTTCTCAACAAAGCAAGTCCTTGACCAGCCCCCTCTTCTAGCCCTCACTGCCACCAGGGCCTCCACCCCGAGGGTGCCCAGCAGGCTGGGCCCACAGCTCCCCACACTCCATGACCTCACAGACTTCTGAGCCTTGGCATGGGTGGGCTCCTCTGTTTGGAATGCTCTTCCTTGACATGTCTTTCTGGAAAACCTCTCCCCTACTCTTGTGGATCAACTCAAAGGGAAGCCCTCAATTTCCATCCCTCCCTCCCAGGCCACAATGGCTGTGGTTCCATTGCCTTCACTCATCTGTTAACACCTCCAAGGAGATCTTGGAATACGGACTTGGAGAGTAGTTATTCATTTATTCTCCTCTCTCTCTCTCTCTCATGCATTTTATGATCGATGCTGTGCTCTAAGCATCTCAGCATCCACGGTGCCAGGCAGAGTGTCAGGTATAGAAGATAAAGACAATCAATGTTTAAGAACTGCATTGAGGGAGAAAGGAGAAATGGAAAGAGTGAAAGAGGAAAAAAAGAAAATACTGGTTTCTTCGAGTTTTCTGCAAATCCTGTGCTTTCTTATTTTCAGCCTCTACTTGACTCTCTCAATTAAAGTGTCTCAAGGAAGCTCATCCATTAGGCTGTGGTGGGGCAGAGCTGGGGAACATAAATAACTGTGGCTTAAATACAGTGGAGTTCGTTTTTTAGGCAAAAGTCATCCTGGGCAGGATGAGGCTGCTCTTTGAAGTCATGAGGGACCAGGCCTCTTCTGAAAAGACTGGGCAGCTGTTCACAGAAGAAGATATGGGAATCTGAGCTGCCCCCAGCTCAGTGTATATGTGGTGTTACACGTCTGCACCCAGAGCTGTTAGTGAAGGCTGCTAGCAGTCCAGAACACATGGCCTGAGTGGTCTGCTTTCTCTGGGCTGGCCAGACTGCACCTGGGGTGCTATGCTCTGGGGGTCACCCCTAATGGGAACATGGAGAAACAGAAGCATGTCTGAGCCAGGACGGCAGGTGCCTGTGTATGGTTTTCACTGTGGTTTTTGTTTTTCATAATTAGAGACCCTCATGTTCCTATGATGTCAGGTCAAGTAACTTGTATGTGGGTCCTTCCCACAGAGCACTGCAGAGGTGGAGGGAGAGGCATGAACTTGGAAAGCAGACACCTGAACCCCAGTTCCAGACTGAATAGCCTTAAGCATATTCTCCCTCCTCTGGGCCTCAGTTTCCATGTCTGTGAGTGTGAGACTTTCTTGGGGGGACTCAGTGATGTGACCTATATACATGTCTGGACATGCAGAGGGAACTTGATGGTATTAGATCTGGGTTGTTTGGAGATTAAGAGAGAAAAACCCTGCAAAACTCCTGGCTCCAAGCCTGGCACAGCTTAGGCACTCGAAGGTTCTGCTCCCTGTCCTGTTTCTGTGAATGTTCTGTGTTATGGGCTGAATCACATCCCCCCAGCTCACACACTGATATCCTAACCTCCAGAACCTCAGAGTGTAATTGGGTTTGTAGATAGACTCTTTACAGAGGTCGATAATTTAAGGGGGGGAGCTGGAGTGGTGGCTCAGAGGTTGCAGCGCTTGCCTGGCATGCTCAAGGATGCGGGTTAGAACCCCAGCATCACGTACACAACAAAGTGTCAGAGCAATAAAAGCCACATGAAAAACTAAATTAAAACTGACTCTCTCTCTTTCTCTCTCTCTCACTGTCCTTCTCTCTCTTAAAAAAAAATTATTGGGTTCATTGGGAACCTTCATCCAGGTCCATAAAAGAGGAAGGATAGATGAGACCATGAGGATCCAGAGACAGAAGGTGCAGCCCTATAGAGAGGCCTCAGAAGAAAGCAGTCCTACCGTGACCTTGATCTTGGTCTTCCAACCTCCAGAATGGTGAGAAAATCCATTTTCGTTGTTTAGACACCAGGCCTGGGGTGCTTAGTCACAGCAGTCCTAGAGAGTGAGGCGCACCCAGTGTTTCTCCAGCGGTGTGCTTCTGTGGGTACCTGAGCACTGAGGGCCCAGGAATGACCTGGGGGTGCGATTCTCAGAGCAACTCAGATTTAATGCTAAAATGCAGACTCTGCTTCCATGGGTCTGGGTGGGGCCCTGGAGTCTGTGTCTCTAACAGGCTCAGCTGATGCCCAGGTTGCTGGTGCACGGCTCACACTTTGAGTGGCAAGGGACCAGATGGAGAGTGACAAAGGAAAGTCCAGTGCCCCTGCACCCCGATGCAGGTTCCAGCTCTAGTTCCTCTGATTCTCCAAGGACAGGGGCTGCTTTGGCAGGAGGGGGAAGTGGAGTGGCAATATTGGGCAGTTTCCCAGGTGAGCATCTGAGGGGACATGATGCCACGCACCCAGAATAGCCGACCTGGAGGACCTCCTGCTTCCGCTACCACAGAGTGTCACCTGTGAGTTCCACGGTCCTTCACTCCATCACCTTTTGACACAGAGGGGGAGACTGAGACCAAGACTCTATGTAACCTTTGGAGATTAGTGCTGAATAAAAAGCAGAGCCCCTTGCTTAAGAGTATTAGGACTCTCAGGGCAGTAACCACAGACCACTGAACTCCATGAGGGCCCTTGCATGCCCGGGGCTGGTGCTCAGATCACCTGCCGCTGAAGTGGTCCAAGTTCAAGCAGATCCCACGGTGAGTCAGAGTACAGCCCAGCCTAACCCTCAGGCCTCCCGATCTCCTCCTGGTCCCCTTCCTATTCAGGAGAGCACCTCCACCTTGTCTTCCAAGCTTGCCCGCCTCTGGAATTATCTAGAGGCGGGTGGCTGGGTGGGAGGGTGGCCAGGACCTCACAGGCTCCTCCCACCACATAGCCTCTGGTTCTGCGCAGCTGGGCTGCTGGGGCTGAGCTCAGCCTGACCTCCTGGCTGCCTTCCCAGACCTGCCAGTCCGCAAGCGGGACACATCTGAGCAGTTCAGTGCCACTCTGAGTGAATGGCACCATGGTGAGAGACAGGGGGAAAGGGGCTCCAAAAGTAAGCTCTGCCAACCTCATGGTTTCATACCCACCCTGCCCGGGCACTGGCAACCAATGACTCCAACCCTCCTCCCCTGTTCCACTGAGCTACCTCTCCCCACTCCTGGTCAGCCAGTGCTGACTCCTGAACTCAGGTCCTTCTAGTGTCCTGTATCACAGTGAAGGATCAGGGATTCATTTAAAAAAAAATGAAGAGGGACAGTGAGAGAGACAGAGAGAATCAATTTTTATTTAGTTTTTCATTCATTGCTCTGACACTTTGTTGGGTACGTGGTGCTGAGGTTTGAACCTGCGTCCTCAAGCATGCTGGGCAAGTGCTGTAACTGCCCAGCCACCGCTCCAGCCCCAGGGATGCACTTTTGATCCAAAAAAAATCTGGTAAAAGTCAATCCCCAAACTTTCACTGAAAATATTGAGATTGCTGGCTATAAGAATGTCAGAAATCTGGAGCTTCCTGGGGTCACTTTGTAGAGCAGGGAAAACCTACCTCAGTATAAAATCAGCAGAGGGAAACAAAGAGACAAAAGGAGGCCACCCCCTAGGGTAATACTGGAATGCTGGATCCAGCTCTACCTGAAGCCCTTGACTTTTTACTTCCTTGTAACAATACTCCCATCTTTAATCCAGCTTGAGTTGGGTTTTTGTCATCAGCAGTCAAGAGTGTTGCTTGGAATGTCTGCTCAGAGGTATCAAAACTTGTCAGCTCACACGTGTAACCCACAGGGACTATGGATTCCCATAGCTCTGGATTTGGGAACCCTCACTCCTCACAACACGGTTGGAGTATTGAGCTCCAAAAGATTTAGGAACATGAGTCACTGACAGGCATCCCTCTGTAAAGCACTTCCTACTCTACCATGTCTTCCACATACCCTGTGGCTTTTCCTTTGGTCCATATAAAAACCCTACCAAGAAGACAGATGAGGCTCTACACCATATGTTAGAATGGGAAACTGAGGCTCCAAGAGGGGGAAGTGATTTGCTCAGTCACACAGCCAGTACTAGTGGCAGACCTGAAACTAACCCTCGCAAGTGCCTAACTCAGCCTGGACCCTCCCCGCGGCACCTCCACAGCCACCTACACTCTATGGCTGTAAACGAAAGTCTTCACCAGAGTTCGCTTTGACTGGGCCTCAGAATACATGTTTGAGTGGTTCTCTCCCCTTTCCCGTTCACTCTGACTTCCCTCCGAGTCACAGGCTCCAATCACCACCACAGAACAACACTCCCTGGTCTGACTCTTAATTCATCCAGTCAGTCACTCAGTCAGCTGGTCAAACGATGTCAGAAGCCACCTCCAGGCCAGGCCATGTGATGGATGCTAAAGAGGCAGTAATGATCGGTCTGTGACACCCTGCCTTCCAGAGCTCCTCCTTCAAAGACCAGGTCAAGTGCATAGAAAAGGAGAGGGCAAGGGTGCAATGGTGCAGGCCTGTAATGAGTTCAAAGCCAACCTCAGCAACTTAGGGAGGCCCTAAGCAACCTAGCAAGACCTTGTACGAAGAGCTGGGGATGAGGCTCAGTGGTTGAGCACCCCTGGGGTCAATCCCTGGTGGAAAAGGAGAGAGCAAGGAACCTGCTGGGCAGGCGGAGGGAAGCACTCACAGGGTCAAGGAAGGTTATACACAGGGTTTCTTGAGCTAGACACTGAAGGTTACCTAAGACTGTTTCCAGGGAGACGAGGTGGGAAGACCACAGCGGAGGTGTGAGATGCCCAGTCTATCTGGGATATGCAGGTGGAGCTGGGGCAGAGGGGCCAGGCAATGAGGCCACAGGCTGAGCAGGGGACCAGGTCGCTGAGGGCCTTCCATGAACATATGGAGCTTAAGGTGCAGTGGGACACGATGCAGGGACAGTTTTGCTTTTGGAAGGACCAGAGCAGGGGAAGGAGAGATGGGGATGGCAGGTTTCAAGAGGCCCCTTTACAGTCATTGGCCGTGGCTCGGGCAAGAGAGAGGCAGCCCTGAACCAAGGTAGTAACAACAGAGGTGGCAGGGAGGGGCTGGATAAAGAGGCAACTGGCAGAACGGAGAGCCTTCAGGACTCCTTGGGTGTGGGCAGTGAGTTGGAGGGTGAGCCCCAGGTTTCCAGCTGAGCAGCTGAATAAATATCGCATCCTCTCAGTAAGATAGTATGTTGCAAGGGGCTGAAAATCTAACCAAACTGACCTCTCAGTTAGACCAAGGGGAGCGCAGTGGCTCATACGATTGAACACTGAGGGAGGGTCTTGCCTCAGGCACGCTGGGATCCAGGGACTCAGACCACTGCAGCAGGACGCTCTCTCTCCCGGTCTAGGCTCTTCCACATTGTCACAAGATGGCTGCCAGCGCCCCTCCGTGCTCCCTCCTTCCAGGTTGAAGTCCAACAAATGCAAACAAGAGTTTGAGCAGCCCCATGAAGTTTCCAGGGACTGACTCTGATGGGACTAGCTTAGGTCACATGCTCACCCAGAGCCAATCACTGTGGTGGTTCTAACTGACTGGGACCTGAACCCTGAGCTCCACCCTGGAGCTATGGAGGCCACAGAGACCAAGAGGAAAAGAGAAGATTGGCAAAGAAATGCTGGGCCCCCGAAGGGAAAGAAATGGCAGCAGGCGAAACCACAGCTCCCTGGCTTTGAGGGAACAGGAAGTTAGCGGGGACAAGATGAGGGGTCCAGGTCAGAATGGGCTGTTGGCCGCATCCATGGGATGAGCGGAGGGTGGTGGCTGGCAGGCAGCAGCGTCAGAGAGACAGGCTGGCGAGAGATCTGGAAAGCACGGCCGGCGTACAGGTGACAGGAAGAGGGGTGAGAAGGCAGCCCATCTGGCTCCCTGCACCGGGAAGTCTTGGCCAGCAAAGTCTCCCTCTCCCTCCCCTTGCTCTATAGGACCAGGCAGTGGAGCCCTGGGAGCCCCCATCCTCCAACACCAACCCTCTCTTCTGGACTTAGGTTGCTTTGCACCCTCCTCTTCCTGAGCTGGTATCAAAACCTGACAGCAGTTTCATCATTGACTCTGTAAATAAATGCTATCCATGCCAGCGAGCCCTTGATGCCAGGATGCTTGACAGCCGTAGTGGGCACTGGTCATCACACCGGCCAGCACCTCCCCAGGCTCCAAATGGGGGTGACACTGAAGAGTCATCCACCTCTCCTGGTGATCTTCTCTCCATGCTCAGCAAGCAGTGGGACCCCTGACTATACCGGAAGGAAGGCTTGTGAAATATTACAATAGGTGGCCCAGGGAAGTGGCCCAGGTCAATTTTGGATATGCCTGAGGTGTGGCGTTGCCTGTTTCTGTGCCCTGGTGACTCCACAAGGGTGTCAAACCTCTCCAGTGTTCCTGCAAGCCAGGGAGGGCTCTTCCTTCATTATCTTTTACTGAGTGCCCCTACCCAATACCCATTCTCCCCTTCTCCCTTCCTAGCAACAGCTTGCGTTTGCTTAGGATAGCAAGGAGCCAGGGAGCAGAGCCTCCCATGTCAGCCTCCTTTGCACCTAAGGGACAACATGACAGAGGGCTGATGGTGTTCACGTCTCCTCCTCTCCCACTGTGAATGGAGTGTGAGTCCTTACTTACTGATGTTGGGGTATGAACTTGGAAAGTTCCTCTTACCTCAGAAAAATAAAACCTCCAAATCAATTTGTCCTCTGCTTTTCAGGTTTCTGATATTTGCAACTGAGTACAAATCCTACCTGATGGACCCAGGTAGCTGTCTACATCAGAGCCACACCTGTGTCTGTGATCACTCAGCCCCAACATCCTGGGAAATGCGGCTCAAGGAGTTGGGTGCAGTGGCCCATGCCTAGAAACCCTGTGACTCAGGAGGCCGAGACAGAAGGATCTCAGATTTGAGGCCAACCTAAGCAACTTAGCAAGGCCCTGTCTCAAAATAAAATATGAAATCGGCTGAGGGTGTGGCTCAGTGATTTAGTGCCCCTGGGTTCAATTTCCGGTACAAAAAGAAGATAGGAAAAGGAGCTCACAGACGTGATGGAGAAGGAAGGGTTGGAGGCGGGTGAATGCAGCAGGGAGGTGTGGGAACATGAGATAGAAAACCGTTCAAGGGATTTAGCAAGGTCCCTGACCTTGGCAGGGGAGGTTTGGTTTGGGGTTGGGGACAGAAGCCAAACCACAGTGTGATAGCGTCCCTGCCTTCTGCAGCCCATCCGTGGGGAATGGACGCAGGAGGAAGGATGACGACATGGGGGGAAGCAGCTCCTCCTCCAGCTGCAGTCCTGCGCTCACCATGGGGACCATTTCCCCTCCTTGACTCCAAGATGGAAATGCAACTCTTTGCTGGCCCTGGCCCTCCAGGATGTGGACCCAGGCAGGATGCGCCTCACCTCCCCGGCCTCCTCCCATGTTCCAGGAACGGCACAGCTCAGAAGTCTTCCTGGCCCAGTCCACACGCCACCCCTAAGGATGAAGACGAGGGCGCCTTCTCCAGGCTCCTCCCACCTCTCTGTGTCCACCTGGAACTGTAATCGGCCAGGCCTTCATGGGTCTTGATCCCGTAGGTTGGGGACAGTGTCTGCTGTGTGTTCCTGCTGGTCTGGCACACGTAGGTCATTAGCCTTGGCCAGTTGTCATGGGCTGTGGACACTTTCTGCCTGATACCAAATTTCCAGGCCTGAGAGACCATGGGCGTGGTCAGGGCCATGCCCGTCCCCTCTCAGGCCCACAGAGGGGCTTCAGAGAGCTCAGGAAGGAAGCACACGATGGGCGGAGAAGCGGGAGGCCTTCTTCCCTCCTGCAGGCTCCCCCTAGGGCCACCATTTCCTTTCTCCCGTTTTAGAACCTGAAGACATGGTTCGGACCAAATTTAGCAAGCAACCAAAAATGAAAACATAACCCTGTTCTAAAGTCCACTTCGACAGCTCCACCTCCTAAGGGGAAGGCCTCTTCTGGGCCATGTGGTTCTTCTCAGCAGCAGAAGTGGCAAAGCCAGCTGCCTAGTTCAGGGCCTGGGCTCCAGGGACAGGTCTTCTCGCCAAAAGCCTATCAAACCAGCAAGTGCGGGACAGTGAGGCCCCCGGGGAGAGCAGGACCAGGCAGGGGGGCAGACAACCAAGTTCCAAGAAGCATCTTCTTGACTTCTCATTCGTGCCAGCTCCTGGAGAGGAAGGACGCTTCTGGAAGCCACCTCAGGGACAACCACAGTGGACACACCCTCCTTAGTGCAATGCCACTTTTAGCACATTGTTCTACCGCGCTTTGTGAGAAGCAGAGGGAAGCCCAGGGAATCAAACAGTGTCACCCACCTCATATAATAATAGCAACCAGGTATTGGGTGTGTATTACATGCCAGGGGCAGCACTAAATTTTAAAAATATGGAATTCTTCATGAATCACACTGCCTCAAAGGGATTTTCATAAGGCAGCAAAGGTGTTGTGAGCCAGGATGAATGAGACGAATTCATCAGGCACAAATGTAAAGGCTTGTTGTGGGTGCCACTCAAGGGGCAGTTTTGATGAGCTGTCACGAAAGTAACCATATCCTCTAGCTGCATTAATAGAGGTAAAGCAGCCGGTATAAAGGAGGCCAAAATCTCACTGAACTCAGTTCCCATCAGCCCAAACGGGAACCATTCTCTCTGAGTCTCAGTTCCTCCTCCTAAAAATGGAAGCTAGGAAATACCTCCTTCATGAGTTTGTCATGAAGATTGAACAAGGTAATGTATGAGAATCAGCACAGGATCTTATAGGAAGCGTGCACCTGGTGTATGGTAATAATCACAATGGTCATAAACCTTGGTGTGTAAAATAAACTTGGGGATGGGGAGAATCTGGGGACGCACATTGGCTGCATGCATCCAAACCCCTGTTGTGAAGGAGACTGACTCTGTGTTTCCCCAGGGACAGAAGTACACTCACTGGGCAAAAGCTGTTACGGAGTCAAATTCAGCCAAATGAAAGGAATTGTGATAACAACAACCAAAACTGGAAGGAAATACTTCCAAATGGTGCTGCCTTTGGGTAGAGAGAACCTAAGTGGTATCTTTATATTCTTGTACAGTTTCCAGGTTTTCAGCAGTGAGCTTATATTTTTAAAATAATCTGGAGAAAATGAAGTGCAACCCCCTGCCCCCCGACATACACACACACACATCGGGAATGCGGTGGGAAGAATGGGGAGCCAGACTCGATTTGAGATTCTACCAAATGTGACCTAGTTTCCAAGCCCCCAAAAAACTCAAATCTATTCCCAAGAGAGGAAGTGCAGCAGGAGAGCATCCCAGTGTCCTCCCTTCTGCCCACCTTGCCCTGGCCTTGGAGGACAGACGGCAGACACCCTGATGAGGTCCCACAGAGTTCCATGCCAGCAAAGCCAGGACCAACAGAAGGTGCCATTGAGGGTCTTGGGAGTCGTGTCTCAGGCAGGGAGATCCCTCTCTGGGCAACAGCAATGTGGCTTGGCCCTGCTTTTCAAAGTAGGACCAACCCCACCATCAAAACGTGGCAGAGTTGAGCCTCCGCGGACTTTTAATTAAAAAGAGCTTTGAATTGGATTTTAAAGGGCAAACGCTAGGAGCAAGAGGCAGCATGGGAGATGGGTCAGATATTGGACCCAGCAGCAGAAGATGGGACTCCCATCTTCTGCTGCTGGGTCAGTGCCTTCCCTCTCTGGGCCTCCAGGTCCCCATCTGTAGTTGCTAGAGGTTGGAAAGAGTGAGTTCTACTGCACTCCAGCTCAGGGTCAGCAGCTTGGTGTCACAGGCCCTTGGCCATCCTTCCTGCCTGACCTCCCAGTCTCCATGGCCCAGTGGACCTGAGAAGCCTTTGGACCCTATTGTTCCATCCCTGTTTAATGAGGCCACATCTGGAGTATATCTCCTCTGATCCCTGTTTTGTACAGTTCCTCACAGCTGGGGCCCCATAAATCAATTTGTTCTGCAGACAAGTTCCCAGAATTGTCCAGAATCGTACCCAGAAAATGCAGCTTTATTCCCTCCAGCTTCTGGTTCTGAGGGGTCTTCCAGACCCGTGGCCTGCAAGCATCCGCACAGTGGCTGAGGTCCCTGTTCCTGTCTCCAGGCACAAAGGATGAACTAACCCCTTCCAGTGGCCCCCTCAGGAAGTAGCGTCCCCAACTCCACAGTGAAAAGATTGGACTGGAGTGACAACCCCCTCTCTCCCCCAGCTCCCTGCAGCTCTTGGACTCAGCATTTTCCCAGATCAGAGAGAAAAGTTGAAAAGTTAATCCTTGCAGAATAAGAGAGGAGAGCGTCAGCCTCCGCCAGCTTCTGCTCTTTCGTTCTGCTGGTAGCAAAATGCAACACACTTTTTTCTTTCTTTCTTATTAAGGAGTTGAGTCACTGTGCAATCTTAAATGCTTATAAAGCAACAACAAGATATGCATTTGATCCTAAACCACACCCCAGTCTCTTGATTCTTCCATATTATACCCCTTTAGCAAATATAAATGTCCATGTGTGTGTATATATATATATATATGTATATATATATATATATATATATATATATATATATATATATATATATATATATATATATATATATATATGTAAGATTGTGAATTTTCCCAAATTAAAAGATTGCATAAATGTTCTTTGACTTCTTGCGTGGGGGTAAGGATTATGCTCCATTGTTGATTGCCTCCCTAGATCCCTCCCTATCTTCCCTCCATCTCCCATTCCTACCTCTTTTCACTTTAATGAGGAGCAATGGAATCTCCATGTTGCTTCTGACATGCTCTGGTCCCCAGGCTGTCTCTGATGCTGGGCGATTTAGTGTCCTCGTCTGCTCTGTGCCCGAGCAGACGATTCTGCCCAGGCGCTCTGGTCCCAGGTTGGTCCACATATCTCCTGATGCTCACCACCTCTCAGGACAGGCGTTAAGTAGCCTGTGTTTTACAGAAGAGGAAATTGTGGCTCAGAGGGCTAAGCGCCTTGCCCAAGTCCAAGCCACCAAACAGAATTCACATCCAAGTCGGAACAACTGCAAACGCTGGCTTCTTTTCACTTATCATGCCGACAAGCCATCAAACCTCAGGCCTTGTTTCTCTGCTTGTCATGGTTCAGATCTTCAATGTCCCCCAAAATTCATGTGGTAAAAGCTCGGTTCCCCAGCTGATGGAGCTATTGGGAGGTGGTGGGTACTGGTCACTGGGGTGTGCCTTTGAAAGGTATATTTTGTCCCCAGCCCCTGGCTAGACTCTGTCTCTCTCTGTCTCCTTCCTGCTTTCCTCTGCCACACCTTTCAGCTGTGATGTTCTGCTACCTCACGCCTGAAGCAATGAAGCCCAACGATCATGAGCTGAAACCTCTGAAGCCATGAGCCAAAATACCTCTTTCCACCTTTAAGTTGTTTTTCTCCAGGTGTTTTGTCACAGTGATGGAAAACTAACACGCTACCAACAAGAAGTTGGACTCAGATAATTTATGTAAAAGGAATACATGTACTTAGCAAAAAGTCAAATAGTTCTTAAGGTTCATAATAAATCAACAACCCCCCTTTCCACCTCTCCTCACACCTTGTGAGGTTGGGTTCCCAAGAGAGCCCCTGCTCTCGACTCTTCCAACTACTGCTTCCTGGATTTGCCTCTGTGTTTCAATTATTCACCCTGTTTTCTCATGATTTTTCAATTTTAGCCCATTATTACTGACTTCCTACTATGCAAAATGAAGGGTTTTGTTCTGTTATGCCACCAGCTCTCTTACACACACGCACATACACACACGTAGTGCATACACATACACACATGCACGTGCACACACACGCACACACAGGGCCCCTCTGCACCCTATAGCCCACCTATGTGGTTTTTATCAGCCTGGAGGAGAGTGTCTGGGGTCAGCCTGAGCTGGCCTGGATGTCACAGCAGCTCGGGGAAATGCAGCAGAATTCATGCAGACATCTATCTGCCTTCACTCCTTCCCAGAGCCCCTAAGAACCCGCACCCCACAATGACAGTTTGAAGAAGCTAGGGTTGGCTAGCTTGGTACAGAGGATTTTCAGGGACATATCCTCTCCGAGGGGCTGTCCTGGGGCAGGGAGAGCAAACACGCTGGGTGGCCTCCAAAGGGCCCAGAGCAATAAGGGAAGCTGCAGTGAGCTCCATCTCAGCTTCATTAGGAAGTCACCCAAGAACAGCTGGGGTGGTGTGTCAATGTCCCCTCCGTGGCAGAGGACAAGTCAGGGTCGGCTGGCCACGTGCTAGAGACAGGGAGGTGGGGTTGCAGCATTAGGAGGAAGCCAAGCACGTGACTTCTTGGAGTCCCTGCGCGTCCACAAACCAGTGATCGCTTTCTTTTATAACAGTTGGCAATGAGAACCCAGAGGTGCTTTGCAATCAGCCTTGAGTTAGCAACCGGAGAGCCCGATAGGCACACCCTCCTGGCAATTTCCATACAGGATGCTGAAATAGCTGTCCTAACATTCACATGAGCCATCTCTTCCACTGACCTCTGCCTTGTAAAAGAAAGTTTGAGATGATTCACAGAGGAATCGTGATCCAGCAGTTAGGACAGAAGCCTCCTTCCCACGGGTATTGAGCATCAGAAGATGGGTAAGGACTGGTGGAGCAACGGCACTGACTTGGCCTCTCTGGTGGTAGAGCTGGAATCCTAAAAGGGGAAACTGCCCCAATTTAAAGAAAGAGGGTGGAGTGCAGGCATGGGTCAGAACGGAGTCCTACCTGGACATTAGCACATGGAGGGAAAGGTCTGGTCCCCCAGCAGCTCTGCATGGGGACCCCTGCTCCTGGCTTGACACTTTTAAAAGCAATGTGCTTGCCCAGAGATATAAATCAGCCACGACCTCCTGTGTTCTCTAAGGGAACAGGCTCATCACTAATTGTCATGCTATGGCCAGCAGTGTTGTGTAAGCCGGCCAAGAGTGAGGGCATGGCCCTCGGTTGGGGTGTATGAGCTGCGGGACTCATGAGCTGCCTCTCCCCTCTCCAAGAGGCAGGAAAGAGTGGTGATAGCCAAGCTCTGGAGCAAGACTGTGGGCAAATCCCAGCACTGTTACCTATTAGCTGTGTGACCTTGGACCAGTTCCCTACTGTCTCTGAACCCCAGCATCTTCACCTATAAACCTGGGGCCTTGTGTGGACTAGCACCTGCCTCACTGAGCATTTTGAGAATTAAATTCTCTCAACCATGTGAGAGAACAGTGTTGTTATTATTACTAGCAGCCACCGTAGGCAGGAGGCCACAATCCTTCCCAACTCACTTCACAAGATCAGACAAACTGAGACTTGCCTTTAAGTCTCTAAGGATGTGTATAAAGGTGGGAAATTCAGGGTATAGTGTATTAAATCTCACAAACCTTAGGAGACACTAAGTGGCTGGTACTTCCAATTCTTCTTATCAAATAAATATTGTGACTATGATATGCCAAGTCATGTGTGGCTGTCTTCAGAACTTTTAATCAAGATTGGAAATTAATGACTTTATAACTCATGCAATATAGCAAAGCCATTTGTTGTTTTTAAAGAGAGAGAGGGACAGTGAGAGAGAAAGGAGCAGTTTTATTTAGTTTTCATGTGGCTTTTGTTGCTCCAACATTTCATCGTGTATGTGGTACTGGGGTTCAAATCCACTTTCTTGTGCATGCCAGGCATGATACCACTCCAGCCCCAGCCAATTTTTAAAGGTACAGTTTTAAAGGAAACAGTACCATCCTAACACTTCAAAAACAACTACAAACCCAGGCCAAATTCCAAACACCGCTCACAAAACGGTGACCCTGACAGAGGGAACGTGGCCCATAGCTTGCTGTGTGACTTCAAGCAAAACCTTTCCCTCGTTGGCCTCAGTTCTCCCAATAGCCACATTTGGCACTAGGCCATCTCTAGCTGCTTTCCAGGGCTCCTGTCCCTTGGCTCTCTGACTTGGGGGATTTGCTGGACCAACAGATTTGGCCCCCACATTTCCTCAGCCAACAACACCTATAGGGTATCATGCATGGAAAACGCACTGCCTGGTCAACCAAGAGCTTTCTCCTCTTCTTCCCACCTGTAAGATCCTACTACTCAAAATATGTTCTCCAAACTGCGGAATCCAAGTCTGCCTTTAAACAAGATGCCAGTTGATCCCCACGGTGCACATTAAAGTGTCGAAAGCACTATTTTATTTATTTATTTATTTTAGAGAGAGATAAAGAGAACTAATTTATTTTTCATTTTGGCCTTCTTTTCTCAGACAATTAGTTGTGTATGTGGTACCCTGGTCCTTGTGCATGCCAGGCAAGCACTCCAACCATGGAGTCACCACTCCAGCCCCCAAAAGCACTATTTTAATAGAAGAGGGAAAAAGAAACACAGGGCAGAGACTCAACCCATGAAGAAATCCAGAATCGATCTGAATAAATAAAACAGTCCTTCCCCGTGAGCCCATGCTATGTGCCAGGGACTAGACTAAGTCCTCACTTGCTCCCTGCTGTTCAACCATCACACGACCCTGATCCTGACTTCACCATCTCCATCTTACTGATAAGAAACTGAAGTACAGGGTAGATAAGCTGCACCAGGTGGATCCCAGGCACCAGTTGGGTATTTCTGGGTAATTATGGACCCAATCCCTGCCAGGATCTCTCAAAGAACAGAAGGTACCTGAAAAACAGGCTGGGACACAGAGCGATGCCCTTCAGTGAACACATGTGTCTTCATTCTCTCACATCCGACTGGTACAAAACAAAGACCTGCAATCTGTGTTCACCCTGATGGGTTCTTAGTCATTCACATTGACTTTACCAAGGTGACCTGATCTCAGGGTGGACCTGGGACCATCCAGACATCAGAATTATTGAGGAAAACTTCCACAGTGCTGCTGCAGCCCAAAGTCTAACACTGATTTAAATGATCAAATATTATTAAAGCACAAACTTGAGAAATGAATTTCAGATGGACACTACTGTGTGATAAAAATGTGAAATGAGTTATTTTAAAGACATATTGGTAATTCTAAAAGCAACCAGCCAGCCTCCTGCTAGACATTGTTAGAAATCTACTTTGAAGTTTATATTTATCTTGGTACATCAAATTGAGATTTCAGCTCTGGGTAGACCCCTTCAGCCAACGGACACATTGTGGAGTTTTGACTGTGACAGCAACACATAACCAAAAAGCATTCTTTATTAAATAAATCGAGACCATCTCCACACCAGAAGGAATCAATACAACGTTCTTGCATGGAGAGATCTCTCAGCCAACATTTGAGGTCTTAGCAGTTTGTGCAAAATATATTGCAAATCTCTTTACACCTGGGAACCCTTGTTAAGTACTAAAATATTTAACATTTTTTTTGCTAATGAGAATAAAAAGTACAACTATAGAATACACATTCTGATAGAAAAATATTATAAGGGTTTAATTTTCCAAATACCAACATCTTATGATTACTTTGGAAAACAGGGTGTTTTGGAACATTTTTTCAAAATCAGTACAAAGTTTATTCACATTGCTTACTAAATCCAACATGTTCACAAATGCTAAAATTATTTCCTTTAAAAAGCACAGCAGTCAAGTTTGTGGTGGGCTGTGGTCATTGCACTGTGAAGTCTCTGTTGGGCACAGAGTCCCTAGGCCCTCAACGGGCTCCTTGGCATAGTGACACTTTATGACATGCGCTCCTTGAAGAACCATTTCTGATAATCTGAGTTGGTGCAGTCTCGTAAGAGTGGCACGAAACTGTCACTGAACTCCTTCTTCGCAGCCTGGACACACTTCTTGGACTGTTCATGAAATAGAGTACCATCCTACAAATGACAACAGACATTGAAAGTTCAATGCAAGGGACCCCTCAGAAAAGTCTCTTAAAACAAGCTCTGCGGAGCTTAGGGTGTGATCTTTTTCATCATTTCACAAGCATTTATTGCAGGGTAAACTGTAAATATTAATTGCAGGGTAATGGCAACCTGGGGCTATAAATCCTGTAGTCCTGCAGGGGCCAATGGCACCACCTGCTGGCCTCTCGTGGGATCTGCAGACCCTCAGACCCTACATTTTATCCCTGTTGCTTTTTGCTTGCTTCAGGGAAACAATAAAGATCCTTTATCTCTTGCACTTCTCTTAGGTCAATTAGTTCCATCCCTGGTGGTCTCTTTCTCTTATGTATTTAAACTGAGTCAGGATACTGGGCATAGCCTCAGCCCCACCATAGCCTGCTGGGCGAGCAGGCGAGTTCTCTGGCCACCTGGCCTAAGTTCCTCCTCTGTTACCTGTGAGAGGAGAGGCAGTGGGCTCTATGCAGGTCCCAATTACCAGGCTCCAGAGGAGTGTGGTCTTCATTTAGGGCCTTCCCTGCTCTCCCCCTTCACCCCTGCTGAGCCAGCTCGGCAAGCCTGTCTCCCAGTCCCAGCGTTCATCTGCCTGCCACCTATGGCTAAGTTGAAGGCCCCTGCTTGGGATGAACTTAATCACAGCTGAGCAGCAAACAGGCAGAATGAGTAACCTCCCAGCTCCCAGGGAAGAGAAGCCTTGGAAACAAAATTAGATGCAAGAGGATGTCGATACTATTAACCTGGAAAACCCTTCCAAGAGTCCCTTAGTTGCCGTCAGAGTAACTTAAAAGTAAATAAACAAAGTCTTCCCTGCTCAATTTTTTTTTTTTTTTTGTACCAGGATGGGACCCAGGGGAGCTTAACCACACATTCCCAGTCGCCTTTTATATTTTATTTTGAAACAGGGTCTTGCTAAGTTGCTGAGGCTGACCTTGAACTTGTAATCCTCCTGTCTCAGCCTCTCAAGCCACTGGGATTATAGGCATGTACCACCACGCCTGGCTCCCTACTCACCCTTCCAAACATACTTCTCCTTAAATGGTCACTGAGATTTAAGATAAAATTCTTAATGATACGTCAAACCAATTTTACTGCTTCTAAGTTGGCGTTACTCCCCCCTGGGGACTTAGCACAGCTTATGGTTGGAAGAAAGACGTGAAGGAAGGGCATTAGAGAGCAAACTTTTAGGGGCAGGCTGAAGCATTCCTTATTCTCTTCTATCAAACAGCAATACGGCGCTTGGCTTTTCTGGGCAGAGACTGCAAATTCCATCGCTAATTATAACATTTTTTTTTCTATAGGAAAACATATTCCAATGTTTAATCATACTTAGAATTAACCCATTTATAAGTAGCATAAAAGAATCTTTCCATCCCTGAGGCCAGGTTGGGAATGAGAGTTTCCCAGAGAGATAAAAGATAACTTATATTTTCTATCAGATTATTTTCTCTGGATTTATTTCTCCAAGTGTTTTTTAAAGGCCTTTCACAGTGCATCAGGGCTGGTGCCTTCAGGCCCTGAAATAACACCTAATTCTGAATCCACGGGGAGTGTTTGGAGAGCCAGTTGTACCCCAAAGTGTTTTCTTGGTTACGGTACCACAAGCAACTACTAATCTCTACAGAGCTTCACCGCTTCCAAAGAATATTTCTGGGTACACATCAAATCCTCACTAGAGTAAGATAAGATTGCAATTACTGTGCCCATTGTAAAGCTGGGGAAAATGAGGCTTAGAGAAGAGCAGAGTACCTGGATCTAACCTCAGATTCCACCCTTGGGCTGCTTTACTTGTTGAAAACCCATTTCAGCTCCAAATAACACTTGTAAGAGCTCTGCTTCCCACATGGCCCACTGTAGCTCACAGCGTGATGGGAACGACGGAAAAGGGAGAACGAACGGCTCCTGACAAAGGGGGCCATGGACACTAAATGCCACAGCCACCTCTGGGGGCTCACAGCAGAGTTCCTGGTCTGCCAGCAAAGGGTATGCCCTAGGCCTACGCCAGGAAGAGCGGCTGGCAAGGCTGGACGGAGGGCAGGGGAGGGCTGAGCGCTCACTGACCTCCTGCAGGAGGAACCTCTGGTCGGCGGGGGCGGTCTCCTCGCAGAGGTGCATGATGAGGATGTCGGTTCCCAGCTCCACAGCGATGCAGGCCTCTGGCTGGTGGGTGTTATAGCGGATCTCCTTCTGGGATGTATACTCAAAAAACTAAAAACAGAGCGGGCAACACATGTCCACTTCCTGCTCATGTGGACGGAGAGGGAATCACTGCCTGAGAATCTGGGGTCCATGCGGATGTGCGGCTGGGGTCAAGCACCACTGTGACCTGTCTGATGAGGCTCCTGCACAGCCCCCTAGCTCAGCCGGCCTCCACCGCAGCTCAGCAACCTCTACTGCAGTGCCTGGCAGGCGGGAATGGAGTGGCCCAGGCTGGTGCCTTTCTTGCTCCCTGTTTGGTGAGGAAAGAAAATAGACCCATCCCCACCCTAGCACTGGGGGCTCTCTGTGACCTGGATCAGACATTCCCTCTCCTTTTCCTCAGTCTTACCCCCTGACCCAATCAATATAATGGATACCAAGAGGCCACCAAGCAGGGGAGGCAGCAAGGCTCCTAAGGGGAGATGTGGCCCAACCATGTGCCTGGAACTACCTATAGCACTT
>PVKS010010604.1:38662-59640 GCA_004027875.1 Aplodontia rufa | reverse complement strand
ATACTCCATAAACTATAAACATATTATATGTTATGAATAAATTAGAACTTAACTGAACAAAAGAGTAGAGGAAACAGCTATGAATAGGAAAATCACTCACACAGAAGCTAAAACAGAAATGGTACGCAACAGCACAAACAGAACTAAACAAAACAGTAAGGTTACTATGGTTTAAAACTTATTATCTATTTTAAAACATTCAATAGAAAAGAATTCAAAAGTTCCAACAGAGTGTTGGATGAATATTTGAGGAAACAGAAATTGTAATTATCCTGATCTCATCAATATATATAGTATACATGTGTCAAATTATTATACTCTACCCCCAAAATATGTATCACCTATCAATTAAAATTTTTAATAAATCAAAAAAGAACAAATATCAGCCCCTGTTATGATTTGGGATCTCAATACCATGCTCCTTACTTAATACCTCCATTGCCTAGAAAAACAACTTTCTTAGTCACGAGCATGAGAATCCCAAAGGGAGTACAGAAAATGTTCTTATTTACACCATTTAGTAGCTCTTCTCCTAATAGAGAATCCATTCTGAGTGGCCAAATAGGCTTCAAATTTCCTTTGGTCTGCTAACCTGCTACTATTTCTGTTATATATTTAGGTGCTCTGATGTTGGCTGCATATATATTTATTATTGTTTTATCTTCTTGGTGAATTTACCCCTTTATTATTATAGAAAAACTTTAAAGTTTTTAGTTAAAAATCTATTTTGTTTGGTGAAAGTATAGCTAGTCTACCTCTGTTTTGGTTTCTGTTTGTGTGCAATATTTTTTTCCATCTGTTCACATTCAGTCTATATGTACTTATAGGCAAAGTGACTCTTGTGAGTTATGTTTTTGGTTTTTTCCATATTTTTATTGGTGTATTATTATTGTACATAACGGTAGGATTGCTGTTACATATTTGTACAGGCACACAATATTAAAATATAATTTGGTCAATATCATTCCCAGTCTTTCCCCTTTCCCTTACCACCTCCCACCTCCTGGTCCCTTCCCTCTACTGATCTCTCTTTGCTTTTCATTAGATTCCCCCCTCCCATTTCTTTTCCCTTTTCCCTCTAACTTCACATATCAGAGAAAATATATGACCCTCAACATTTTGAATTTGGATTATTTTGCTTAGGTTAATGATCTCAAATTCCATCCATTTTCATACAAATTACATAATTCATTTCTTATGACTGAATAAAACTCCATTGTGTATATATTTTCTTCATCCGTTCATCCATTGATGGACATCTAAGCTGATTTCAGAGTTTGGCTATTGTGAATTGTGCTGCTATAAACAGGGGAATGCATGTCTCACTATAGTACAAAGACTTTAATACTTAGGATAAATACTGAGGAGTGGTATAGCTGACTTATATAGCAGTTCCATGACTAATCTTTTGAGAAACTTTCATTCTCATTTCCATAATGGATGTATTAATTTGCAATCCCACCAACAGTGTAAAAAGTGTTGCCTTTTCTCTATATCCTCTCCAGAGTTTATTATTTGTATTCTTGATGACTGCCATTCTGACTGGAGTGAAATGAAATTTCAGTATGGTTTTAATTGGCATTTTCCTAATTACTAATGATGTTAAACATATTTTCATATATCTATTGGCCTTTTATATTTCTTCTGTATCTGTTTAATTCATTTGCCCACTTATTAATTGGGTTATTTATTTTTTGCTGTTAGGTTTTTTGAGTTCTTTATAAATTCTAGAT
Organism: Aplodontia rufa; assembly: GCA_004027875.1. NCBI lineage: Eukaryota > Metazoa > Chordata > Mammalia > Rodentia > Aplodontiidae > Aplodontia > Aplodontia rufa. The sequence goes on along the minus strand of PVKS010010604.1, from coordinate 57,907 downwards.
GTTAATCCTCTGTCAGAATAGTAACAAAGATTTTCTCCCATTTTGTAGGTTCTCTCTTCACATGTTTGTTTCCTTTGCTGTGCAGAAGCTTTTTAATTTGATTCCATTTACTAATTCTTGACATTATTTCCTGAGTTTCAGGGATCTACTAAAGTTATTGTCTGTGTCTATATGCTAGAGGGTTGAGCCTAGATTCTATTCTAAGAATTGAGCATTTTCTGGTCTAATTCCTAGGTCTTTGATCCATTTTTTAGTTGATTTTGTGTAGTGTGGGAGGTGAGGGTCTAGTTTTGTTCTTCTACCTATGGTTAACCAGTTTTTCCCAGCATCATTTGTTAAAAAGTCTGTCTTATGTCCAACATGTTTTTGGCACTTTTGTCAAGGATCAGATGACTATAAATGTGTGGGTTTGTCTCTGTGTCCTCTATTCTGTACCACTGGTCTATGTGTCTGTTTTTATGTCAGTACCATGCAGTTTTTGTTACTACATATCTGTAGTGAAATTTAAGGTCAGGTATTGTGATGTCTCCAGCATTACTTTTTTAGTTTAGAATTGTTTTTAGATGTGTTCAACCAGATCTAAAAGATCAGTTATCTTTATTAAAGGCTTTAATTCATTTATTTATATTCTAAATAAATATTATTAGGTAACTGCTTACTATTACTGTTTTCTGATTAGTTTGTAGATCACTCTTTTCATCCTCTTTCTGTCTTCCTTTGTTCTTTGATAATTTTCTGAAATAGTATGCTTTCAATATTTTCTTTTTATTTTTGTGTATCTACTAAAAGTTTGTGCTCTTTGGGTATCACGAAGTCTATATAAAATATATTAAAAACAGGATGTTAATTTGATAACATCTTTATTTTGATGACTTGCGCTAATTTTGTGCTTTTATTCCTTCAGTTTGTTTTGTTAACACATTCTATATCTTTTATAGATTATGTCCCTTAAAAATAATTTGGATTTTTTTAAAGTTTTGTTTTCTAATTTTCATATTTGAGATGTCATTTTCACACCAATATGTCAGTATCCGTGTTCTGGGTTTGACTATATACTTAATTTTACCAAAGGGTTTTATATTGTCATATATTTTCATGTTGTTGCCTAGTGGTCATTCCCTTCAGATTGAAGGACTCCTTTTAGCATTTCTGATAAGGCAGGTTTCTGGTGATAAGTTCATTTACCATTTGTTTGTCTGAGAAAGTTTTGATGTCCCTGGGAGAGAAAGCCTGAATTCTAATAAAGTTCATGTTTAGTCCCTCCATGCTGCTCAATAGATTAGTAGGCAGGGTGCTTGACATAGTTTCCTTTTTTTCTTCTCAGATCTCTGTGCAGAAGGTCAGCATGGTCCCTGCCATCTTCTCTTACAGTGTTCATCAAAGGTCTCGTTCATAGCTACAATAAAATGGTTCCTTCAGTTTCCCTAGCACTCCTAAAGGATAGCAAAGAAGTGCATTAAATCTCTCTGCCTTCTCCAGGACCTTCCCATACTCCACCAATTTTCCCACCATGGACAGAACCTAAGCCCACTTCACCAGACTCCCATCTTGGATGGTTCCTCAGTCCACTATAAACCACAAAACACAGGACACCCTCAAGTTCTTTTTTTTTTTTTCTAATTCCACAAGCCCCACTGATATGCCCAGCCTGAGGCAGATTTTTCTAGTTCCTGGCCATTGCTGGCTCTGATACACCTAATTCAAAATCTACAACTGATTTCTGTGAACTTCTTCAACCCTACTTATTTTGTTCCATGAGGGACATTGAAATATCTTACAAAGTACTAGATACTTTGTTGGATAGCATTTTTCACTGTTCAGTGAAATAAAAGACACTTCATTTCTCTTAAGTGATGTTTGGGTACCTGTGATCTTCCTCAAACTAACCTTGGTAGTCCAACCTATGCAGAACCAATGAATTTTTTTCTCTAAATTCTCCTACTTCTTTATTTCTGCTGATTTCCCACCCCTCTGCAAGGAAATTATTCTAAGTGTTTGATAATATAGTAGAATTCTAAAATCTAATGCACAACCAATGAATTAGAATATTAGGAATGGGTACAGGGAATCAGTCCTATTAAGTGATTTTGAGTAGCCAGGTGGAACCCACTGGAATATCTCCCCATTTATTCTTTTGTCATTACATTTATGTGTCTATTTCTCTCTCTGTTCTGCTAACTTCTCAATGATGTACATAATATCTCATTTATTCACTCTCTCAGCTGTTGTGTTCTTACTAGGTATGAGGTTCTATACCTGTACTAGGGCAACAGCATTGAACACAATATTCTCTTATTCATAGTAAGACAAATAGTCTTACTACGGAGACAGATTTGAAAGAAAATAGCTACAAAATCATGTGTTAAATGCTAGTTAGAACTCTGAACAGAAACAGTGACAGACCCAAGGAGAAAATGTTAAAAATGCTTTAAAAATGCTGCTTTAAAAATGCAAGAGATTTCAGGAAAGTTGTAGTTGAGCTAGGTTTTATATTTGCAAAAGACAGGTGTCCTCAAAGTGGCCAGCAGTGTGAGCATCACCTGAAAATTTATTATAAGGCAAGTTTTTGGGCTGCTCCCAGACCCACTGAGTCAGATCTCTGGGAGTGAGGCCCATCAATCAGTGTGTTAACAAGTCCTCCAGCGGTTTCTGATTATACTTGAGTTTTAGAGCAATTGGCATTGGCTCTCACCAACAGAGCAGGGAAAAGCTATGAAAGTCTTAATTGGACTGAATCATACCATTTTTTCCCTGAAAATTAAGTGTAAAAATTACTTTTGCTTATAAGGCAGAGTATTTTTAGAACTGGGTTAAATAGAAACAACATCACTTTTTCCCAAGGATTTTGAGGTGCTTTGATTGTAAATGTGGGAAGGTACAGAAGTTTGGTTGGTCATGGGATTTTCCTTCATCACATCAAATGAGGTATGATAGATGATTTTATTGATGACATCCTCTGGCAATGTTTTCTCCAAGAACTCCAATATCTTATGGCTCTCACATTTTGGTTTCTGATCATTGAGAAAAGTGGCATTAGGACAAAAATAAAAAGAGCTTACTAACTCGAGTCAGCCTATTGTGAAGGAGGTTTTGCTGGGTCTGCCCAAGAACGCTCAGGACCACTTACCCATTTGAAATCTTCTTAGAAGAGGTTGAAGATACGGTCCTTGAGTTTTGCAGTCCACCACCCTTTCACATGGTCATGCTGGGACCCATAAGCCACTGGAAGAGGCACCAACACTGTTAGTAACCAGCACAGGGCTAAACCCAAGCCAATAAAATAATTCAGCATCCCTTTGAAAAAAGTATCTGTCTATAATTACATTAAACTTTCTTATTCAAGGTCAAGTAATTGTATAAAAGCTGTTCATCTTTACAGTAAGAAGCAGCAATGCACCTATTCTATGTGACATTGCTCACATATATTATGTCTTGGGATTCATCTTAAACCATTTAGTTGATGAAATATGTCACCTATTCCTGGTAAAGAGTATTTAGTTTCAGATTCAATTACCCACTCAGGCAGCAGTCTTACAGCTACATGGTGCAGTAGCTGTGCAATGTATCCTCAGAAAGGGATGTCATTGCTGCAGAGAGATATCCCTTGAGAACTTCTATTTTCACTTAAGGTTTTTGTCAACTTGGGAAACAAGGAACAAACATTCTTTTCACCAAGTTTTAAAGAGATGAATGGAAACCTGAGTTTGCCAGTACCATATTGTAAATTCATTCCACTGATTGGTTAATGTATTGAATACTTAATGTGTTAATGTATTGAACACCCACAGAAGCTTTGGTTCTGGGCAGTCATTACAAACACACTAGTAAACTCCTCCATAGTATTTAATAAGTTGCAAGCATTACATGACACCTTTGATTGAAGGATGATTGAAAACAATATTTAGAGGAGAAAAATCCACAAACCAAGAAGGCAAGTGGATGAAATGTTCTCTTCTGAATCACTGAGCAGAGATATATGTTTGCAATGGACTGGAACCCGTTATGTATCATGCTGACTGATGCACATGTGAGTCAGTGTTGTCCAGAGAAATAGAGCTAATAGGAGAACCAATAGGAGTGTGTGTGTGTGTGTGTGTGTGTGTGTGTGTTTCTCTCACTACTAGGGGAATTGGGTCCTACAGTTGTGTGGCTTAGCAATTCACATGTAAATCAGGTTAGAAACTCAAGACAGAATTTGTTGTAGACTTAAAGCAGAATTCTTTTGGGGGCCACCTTAATTTTTGCTCTTAAGATCTTCAACTGGTTGGATGAGGTCCACCCACATTATAAGAGTAATCTCCTTTACTGAAAGACATCTGCAGATGTTAATGCATCTACAAATATCCTCACAAAAGCACTTGGATTATTATCACAATGCAGGACTTGAGAAGAATCATAAAATAAACTTGATGCCTTTTCTTTCCCATGTTCTCTCCTACCCTGACTATTCTAATAAATTGTTACATAAATACATTCATATGTCGCTTACCGATGGGGTATATTCTAACAAATGTGTCATTAGATGATTTCACTATTGTGCAAATTAAGATGGCTATGACATAACTAGGTAATATAATCTTTTGGACAGCCATATATGATACACAACAGAATTATTATATCATGTGGTGCACAACTGCATAGGGAAATCCATTCATTTGGAGTCCTATCCAGATTTGAACTTTATCTTATTCACCCCTTCTTCCATTTCATTTGTGTCTAGAGAAATTATTATAACACTGTTTCCTCTTGATATATTTGGAAGGCATGCTTGATATAATTTGCTTTTATTGATTTTATAATATTTGTTTTTATCCAAATCATAGTCATTTTGGTCCTTTTTTTTCTTCAAGAGAATATGAATACTGTGATCAGGTTTGATTATACTTAATTCATGGAGGCAATGCAAAATCTTTTGTAATTGGAAATTTAATAAATTAAATCAAATAAATAGATTGTCAGTAGGACTCTGAAGTATTATTTTGCTGATTTTTTGACAAAGTATTATTTTTGTCCCTCCCTTTGTTTATTATTGGACAGGAAGAACTGATCATTGTCATCTCATCCTACTTCCTGCCTGGGGCCAGTTATTCTAGTATCTGATCAGTATTTGCTCAGGGACAATGAAATTGCTCAAGGACAGAGATCTCTCAATGTCACAACCCAGATACTTCTTTTATGGAGGCTTTAATTTTTTGAGAGATATTAAATGAAGCAGACACCATTTTCATCTATTCTTCTGTTCTATCCACTGTAGCTATAATAAAATACTTAATCTACATTAAAGCTCTTACAGATATGTGAAGAGAATTCTCCCATCCTAAATCACTCACTATTCCCCTCTTGGTTCATCTGAACATTGTTGTTTCCTTGAGATATTCTTATTTTGTGAAGGTCTTGAGATCCTTACTAGCATGAAAGGATTCCTGCTGACCAACTGCTTTGTTGAATGGAATGGCCCTAAGTGGTTCCTTGTCCTGGAATTGTGATCTCCTGAGTATGAGGATGAGGGACCTAACTGCCAACTCAAATTTCTTTTTCTAAATATCCATTTTTTTTATTTTTGAGCAACCTTACAAGATTTTAACAAAATAATATAAAATGTGTATATATTCTGGATATTGCATTTATCCCCAGGAGTGCCCCCCCAATTACCCTCCCTTATCCCTCCCTTCCCCTTCCCACTATAACTCTAAAAAAAGTATTAGATTGTAAAGCATTACATCTTATCTGGATTTAATTCATGCTACTAGACCAACTTTCTCATTGTCCAGGGTCTAGTCCCCACCTCCACAGATGAGTGGAGACATTCGACTCTTGGATTTCTGGGTTAAGCTGATTTTACTCATCATGATCTCTTCCATAGCCATCCATTTACCTTCGAAGGCTGCAGTTTCTAATTGCTGTGTAAAATTCCATGGTATAAATGTACCACAGTTTTTGGATCCATTCTTCCTGTGAGGGACATCAGGGTTGTTTCCATAGCCTAGCAATAGTAAATTGTGCTGCTATGAACATCCATATTGCTGTGTCACTGTAATGTGCTGATTCTAAGTCCCCTGGAAAGATACCCAGGAGTGGAATAGCAGGGTCATATGGTAGACTCATCCCTCATTTTTTAAGGATTCTCCATATTGCTTTCCAGACTATGTAGAGCAAATTTCTAAGATTGTATTGCTGAAGACAGCTCTAAATAGATGCTCAGGCTTCTGAATGAAATGGAGAGATATCTGAATGCAGGGGCAGCTGGGGAAAGTGCTCGCAAGGCAACTTGAACCTCTCAGTTCTCACCAGAATAATTATTGTGTTAGAACAAGGGGTTTCCAATCAACTTGATTTAATCAACTTAAGAAGGGATGCATCTGCACTTCTGAAGACAAATATGGGCCACAAAACTTGTTAAAGGTTAATCAAAGGCTACTGTTTTCTGTGGGGCGGGTGGGGGCGGAGGAGGGCAGGGACAGTCATGTCCACAAGAGTGTACATTTCTGGTTGAAGGCAAAGGCTCCTCTGTGTTAGTGCAGCATATGATTTTTGTGACTGCACTAGGCAGTTATGTAATTTAACAACACTGTTAGATCAAAATATCAGGAAATTGTCTCATGACCTTCGCACTGCTTTTCAGGTCTTTACATATGAATTAAGTATCCTCTTTGTTTTTGAAGTTGATTGTTTGGAATTCAAATCCACGATTTGTTCATTTTTGCCTTTGTGTTTATAAGTACACCTTCAGATAACCTTAATTTAAATTTGTAAACAATTTGGGAGAAAAGTTCCTTCTTGCCTGGCTTCTCCAGGCCCAAGTCCCCAGGATTAGACCTGGTCACTCAGAATTTTAGTCCATAGGATTCTCCACCAGATTCTAGAGATGCTTATTGTTGGAATCTCCAGAGAGATTGAACACCATAAAATCAATTTGTGCTCGCATTTTCCTGACATGAAATTCTCAAAAAATTCCTCCCAGCTCTGAGGATCAGGTAGTAGTGAGGTCATCTTATGAAAGTAGTAGTAAGACACCAGGCAATCCTTGGCATTTTTAGCTAATAGATGATCTGAAGTCAAAGAGAGGGAAGGAATCCAGAGGAGGGGTGAGGGAAGCACTAGGGAGAAAAACTGTAGGAGAGTGTCCCAATATAATAACTGTGTCTTATCATTTTTTCAGTATACAGTATTTTATATATTATTTATTAAAATATTGATTAAAAAAAAAAAACAAAACCCTGAGCCTCTTTGACTCTAACACCCGGTTGGACATGAAAAAAATCCAAAGACAGTGGCCCATCCTCAGAGAAGTCATACATCATTTGGGCAGATGACCAAAATTTAGTATGGTACTGTAAATAATTGAAACCTGATGTGACATACTGAGTAGTTACAGGAGAAGAAGTTACTGAACATTCCTGGCAGTTAGAGAAGAAGTCTTGATGTGTGAATCTGAGTCATATCTTAAGGAATAAATAGGAGTTTTATAATTTTACAGCCTCAGATTTGGGAAAATATTTGACTTCCACAAATGTTAGAGTTAGATAATAAGAAAATGGGTATCGTCCTGATGCCGGTTTTGTAAATGTTGGATTCGTGTCCTCTCGGAGTTGAAGAATGAAACCAAGGGACACTGAGGCAAGCTGAGTAAACAGAGTTTATTTAAGAAAGGAGAGATAGAAAAAAAGACTTCTCCAGGAGAAGGGAGTCTTGGAACTGAGAGCTGGAAGAGGGGATGCGCCTCACCCTTTTTACAATTCTCTTCCCTTGATTAATCTTTGCTTTCCCTCCCCCATGCCTAGGGGTATTGGAGTGAAATTCTGGTCTGATCCAGTCTTTGGTTATGGATCAGGAGCATTAGCGAAGAGGATGTGAAGCTGATATGCACCTCTACTTACTTAGGATGGTGAATGCTCTTTGCCCTCTCAGAAAAATGACCATCAGGTAATTTCCTCCTTATTGACCTGCAACATTCTACCAACACTGACTGCCTAGCTTTCTCTGCCACAATCCTTCTTTAATTGATGACATAACTGGAATTTAGAGAATTTGCCTCACAGACTTATCATTTTTTATATGTGAATCAATTTGATGTTTTTAGGGTTTTTCTTCTTTGTTGTGGTGGATCTATAATAGCTTTTATTCTTAAGGCCATTTGACCCTATTGCTAAGTTCTCTTCTGGGGTTTCTACTGAATGTGTAGCGTGTTCGAGGAGACCTCTCTATTCTGGCTATGTATTAGAGTTCTGTTGTTGCCATGACAAATTCCCCTCAAAAATTGTGACTTAGAACAGCGCCTGCTCATTAGTTTATGATTTTTGTAGGTGAGAACTTTGGCATAGCATGGTTATAGTCTCTGTTCAGGATCTCACTAGACTATCAGCTGATAGTCTGGAGCTTCAGGTTGTCTTTCAAGCTCAAAGTTGTCAAGACAATTAAATTCCCTATAGTTACTGTACTGAGTTATTTGCTTTTTGATACATGCATTATTAATCTTCAAGTCAATCAATGATCATGCATCAAACCTTTATAATGCTTCAAATATTTCTGAATTTCTCCTTTATTACATCTCTCTGACTTTCTCTTCTGGTTTTGAGAGCTCATATAATTTCATTGGGCCCACTTAACTAGTCCAAGATAATCACCCTACCTCAAGATAAGCTAATCAGTAACTTTAATTATACCTGCAAAATCCTTTTGGGCATGTAAAATAGCCAAAGGTATGATGATACAGAGGACTAAGATCATAAAGGACTAAAATTTTGCCTATCGCAGGATGTTTGAAACAAAATATCATAGCCCTGTGTGATCTCTGGGATTTATTTGGCTTCTCAGTAGTTTCTTTCCTATCTCATAGGGTTTGCCCTCTGCATGTGCAGTCTAATATTCAGCAGTAGCCTCTAGTGCTTCCATATACATACATCTAGAAGTATTTCTTGTGTATTTTCCTTCTTTTTGGCACTCTGTCCTGCAATGCAGTCATTGCAACCTCCCATAACTCTTATATCTGGCTCCTGAAATCAGTGACTGAGTTCCTTGCTGCCATGACTTCCTTAAATTCACTGCTACACCACATTCAGAAAGTGTCTTAATACTGAAAACTGGGGCAGATGTTGTCCAATATTGCTAATCAGTGATTTTATATACATTTTCAGTTTCACTAGATCATTATACTTGGAATACAAATCTAATCCAATCCCTCCATTATGGCTGTCCAGGAAATTTTTGTTTACTGTTTTAAAGTTCTACCAGAGACATTATTCCTTTGAATGTTCAAACTGTCCCAATTTGAGCCCCTTCAGACTGGTTTTTGTATTCGCCTGACATGGTCTAATTATTTTTGAGCATTTATTTTCTTTCTAGTAAAGGTGATGTGCTAGATTTATCCTACACATTCTCTCTCCAGGTCTGGGATTACCCATTCCCTAAATAGTCCTGGTTCCTTTTGGTAAGGAACAGTGTTTGGAACCCAAATTCTAAGCATTAATGATGCCTATTACTACAGGGATGTATTTGTTTCTAAGAATTTTTAGAGAATAATTAGAAGTTTGGTGCATTTTTAAATCAAGGTCAAATCCTTGGGTTTCTCTAACGAGACATAACTGGGACATGGCATAAAGGTGTGAAATCACAACTTCCAAGAACTTTGGACAATTACAAAATCATTTTCTGAGTCTCTGGAATGACAATTGATATCTATAGCATGGCACATTTTAAGGGGAAGGCTGCTCTGACTAACAGATTATGTTGAAAAAATAATGTCTTTTTCAATTTATTGATCTTGTGTTTTATCTAAGTCATTTGTTCTGGAATGGTGGCATTAGCTGACACACTTCAAGGCATTTACAAACGTGTTTCAGTCATCAGGAGAGAGCACTATTAGAGATTGGTGGCCTAGGGGCCAGGGATACTAAATTTCCTTTAATACAAGGGACAGATCTTCATAATAAGGAATTATTCCTCTCCAAATCCCAGTAATGCTTCATTGATCACTACAAATTATCCAAAAGTTTCATGTCCAAAGATGGAACATTATTTTGTGGTTAAATAAACTTATCTGACTTTGGATAAGGTGCCAGAAGAGGATCATCAGGACTGGCTTAGAAATTATAGATTTTATCCCAAATTTATTTTGATAATATTGGCAGAAAGATTCCATTTGCTTTGATAGTATTCAACAGGTTTGACTCATGTTTTTGAGGATGAGAATTATTCTTAATCTGTGTCATTGGGAATCTGAGATTGCTATCATGAACCTTATTTAAAATAAGGTATGTTTTATTTCTCATAGTAAGGGTTTCCATCTTACTGTTATTGATTAGAATGACATAAAATTCATGGAAGCTAGCATAAAATGATATCTGACAAGTTGTTTTATTTATTTCATCCTCAAAGGAACTACATAAAACAGGTAATACTATTTCTGTTATTTAGAAGAAGAATATAAAATTGTTATAGGTGAAGTAATTTGGTAAATGTAAGACAACTATAAATTGTTAGAGATGAGACTTACACTCAAATAGTCTGTTTCCCACTCTGTGTTTTAACAACTATAGTATCAGTTGGTTAGTCAAAAAATACAATAGTAATGTCTCATATATTGCTTCATAATTTTCAAAATGCTATTTCATTGCAATTATAATAGAGATAATATTGAAAAAATGAAGAAATGTTTTTCAGGAACTTTAGAGCCAATTCTCTTGTATTTAAAAATATTCAAAACAGAGTCATTTCTATATTGTTTGTTCATTTATAGGATCATTTTTCAACATAAGCCTTAGGTTTACAGTAAAAAAAAAACTTTCATGTACCTATTAAAGTTTGATAACAAGAATATTGGGATTATTGGTGTATTTTGGGACATTTAATCCTGCTGTACACACTGCATTCCTTATACCACTTAGGAAGATTCCTTTCAGGATCAATTTCATCTTAGCAGAGAAGAACCTGAATATTAAGATGAAGAATAGCAAAAAGTATGAGGGCAAGGATGATATAATATATGTAAACACACATGAACTCACAGTGTACAAAGCCTTTCATATAGTTAATGTTGAATAAATGTTTTCCCTTTTCTTGAGAGAAAATAGTGGACCTATGGCAAAATATCTAGATGAATGCATTTTTATTGCTGGTCAGTATTCTAGGAGAAATGGAGTCCATGGATATGTACTCTTGATGAATCCTGGGAAACACCAAGTGAAACAGGTTTGCATGGTATACGATGGCAAGACCTGTAATTCATTAATGCTTATTTTGAGCACAGAAGAGAAGATTCTAGTTTGCCACATTTCCCAATCCTGGAACTCTTTTTAGAAATACAATTCTCATAGTATTTGTATTGTTATACTGTAGGAAATTTGGACCTTGTGCACATAGAAAAAATAATGGATGGCCTTAGGAAATGTTTCTTGAATTTCTTAAAATGGATATTTTCTGTAGTTTTTTCACAAGTAGTCTATACCAAGTTAAGGAAATTTTCTTCTAAATAAATTTTGAGAGCTTTTGTTATTATTATTTTTGTTATTGCTATATCTTAATCATAAAGATATTATTTTTAACATCATACAGTTAGTTTATAACCATGATAAATTATTTAAAAGGTTTTTCTGATGTTGAACCATTTCTACACAAGTCTTAACCAGATTAAGACTAGGTCCCAGGGAACCTTTGTTCCTTTTCCACCTTTGCACTTGCATTATCAAATCCAAAGAAATATTCAAGATGTCATCTATCTGGGGATCCAGAACCAGTATGACAACTTTTTATTGATTTCATTTCAAGGTGCAAAGTGGTTTTTCCCCTCTGAACATTGTATGTGCATTGTACGTGCAATATGTATTCATGTTAGAAGCAGAATAAAGCATTAAGTTTATCTTTGACACATGCCAGGCTCATTAAAACCTATATATTTCATTGTACATAATGAGTTCCAATAAATGGAACTCAAATTATCCCATCTTCAGCAGTAGGAACCATTTAAACTTGGCTCTGAGTGCTTAAGAACTTATCTGAATTGTTAACAGCATCTTTCTGTGTTACAATAAACAGTTCCAGGTTCATTTTGAACCTGGAATCAATCACATCTCCAAGGAGCCTTAACTTATTTTTGTGGGGAATAAATACAGAGTGTCCATCTATGTAATAGGCTTTCTTTTTTTACACATGTAAAATAAGACATTTATTATGCTAAACAACAGATTTTTTCTCCATTTTCCCCAAACACTAAAATAGCACATAGCATAGTAATTTAGCACACAATATGAATTGATATATGCCATCAGTTATCCCCAAAATGGCTATTTTGTCTCACTTCGGAAGCACTTAAAAACTTACTACACTCTTAAATGACCTTTATTAATAACAACAAACAAGAAAAGGAGTCACTTCAGAAAGATCTTTGTGTGAAAGATCTCAATTCCTGGGACTTTTATAATGGAGATTTCTTGATTTGCACCTCTATCTGAGCTAGAGCAAATACTCTCAAGTTCCTTTTTACTTAGAGTAACACTTCTAGGGTTCCTAGTTTGAGACAATTATTCTAAATTTAATATTGCAACTTTCACCATAGGGTCTCATTTCAAGTGGAATGAAAGGAGTGTGAAAAAAATCAAATTTTGCTGCAGACCAAAATTGTTCTATGGAATGTAGAAATGGCAAGGCTTAATAAAAGTACAGTGAGTAAACCTTGCAAATGTTCACTTCCTGGAGATGATCAGAGACAAGCTGACGAGACAATGTCAAAATATATGAAGAACTTCACGTTAAATCACTGTGTGCTCATCTGATAATAAAATGGACACATCAATAATTAGTTGAAGGGGCCTCCCAATTCTGAGTGTCTTTTAAGCACAATTTAAAACATGCTAAAAAAATTCCTTCCCTGTTGACCAGCTTTTGGTGAGTTTGAACGCCGCTTACTCTCTGGTCACACAAACCAAAGTAGGAACTGATCCTTCTCTTCAAACTATTTTTTTATTTTTTAACTATTAGCATGCTTGTCATTTTTTAAATTGAAATCTGCATCTGTATCTGGTGTAAGGAACTGAAGTAAATAGGCCTGTATTATTAAGTTTTATCTTTATCTGACTAAGAGGTAGGCCATATTTCCAATTTGTTGTACCTCTGAGTATCAGAGGCCAAAATTTCCCCTTTATTTTATATTTTTAAAGAGAGGGGGACAGTGAGAAAGAGAGAAAGAGAAAAACAACTTTTATTTAGTTTTTCACATGCTTTTCATTACTCTGAGACCTCATTGTGTACCTGGTGCTGGCTTTGAACTCATGTACCCAGACAAGCTCCAAAACCTCCCAGCCACCAAGCTACTGCTCCAGCCCCTCCCCTTTATTTTTGTCTCCCTTTTTGTCTTTTGAGTTTCCCTAGGGATGCCTTGAATAGGACCTGACACCTGCAGTTCTTTTAGCTGTAATCCCTGTCCTTATACAGAAGCTCCATTGTTAAGGTGGCAAGGTGTGGAAGAGGAAGTGGTAGGAGTAAGGTATGGGGAAGGGGAGGTGGTAGGGTTAAGGTGAGGGGGAAGGGGAGGGTGCTCTTTAGAGGGATGACTAGGTTTCAGGGTCTTCGTGGGCTTGTGTGCCTGGGTTGACATTCACAAGTGCTTCTCAACTTTCTCTCTCTTCCTTATGTAAGACAGGAAGGTTAGAGGGAGTACTAGTGTTTTTTTTTTCTTTTCTACATTTGTTATGCTCTGGTAAAATAGTTTACCTAGAGGGAAGGGGTTTGCTAAGGAGGATAGAATATTCTAGGTGTATTTCAGAATGCTTACCCTTCCTTCCTTCCATCAGAAGCAGGAGAGAATTCTTCTCCTATCTTCCTAGTGAGTACCTGAGGGTCTCCTAGAGGTGACATTCATGAGTTGGATGAGTTCCACCTCTGGGATCCTCTCGAATTTTAACTTTCACTAGCAGTAGCACATGGAGTTTCCAGTAATTTATTTAAGCTTCTCTGTCCTGGAACCTGCTCCATTTGTGGACTTTATCTCTTGTCACTGTGATTCTGTGTATTCACCTGTTTGTCCTGAATTTTACACAACAGTTTGTCCTATGACCTACATTTTCTGAGGAATCAAAAAGTTGTAGATTTTCAGTTCAGATATATTTTTTTTCTTTTTGTGGGGAGAGAAGTGATGTGATGACTTTCCAAGATTCTTTCATCTCAGATTGGAAACTGAAAATTGTTCATATTTAAAATTTTAAGGAAGATTTTATTCTTCTGTTAAGAGAGGCTAACATTTATTGTATGAGGAGGAATGAGATAGGGAAAATTCATTAAATAAATCAGACTTAATTTTCCAATGTTCATATATGAGCATATATAACACAGTGAATCTCATCAACATATATATCAATGAGTCATTAAAATAAAAAACTGTTAGTAAATAACACAAAGTTCAGTAGAATAGAAGGAAGAGAACCGGGGGTAGGTGAAATACTGGGGACTGAATTAAAATAAGTTATATTTCATGCTTTTATGAAAATGTCGATGTTTATCCTATTGTCAAATATATCTAAAAAGAACAGGGGATGGGAGTAAGGAGGAGAAGGGCAAATACTGGGAACTGAGTTAAAACAAAGTACACTCCAAGCTTTTATATAGTTATATCAATGTATATTCTATTTTCAGGTATATCAAAAAAAGAAGAGAGGGTGGAAAGAAGAGAGGGGAAGAGAAAAGACTTGGGACTGAGTTTGAACACGTTAAACACAATGCTTTTATAATTATGTCATTGCATATGCTTATATCAAGCATACCAAAAAAATAAACCAACAAAAAAGAAGTTGTATGAGAAAATGATGTAAGAAACTTAGTGCAATGCTGATGCAAAGCACATGTTATGCAAATATTATCTTTTACTGAATATGTGTTATGATTGCTGACAGAGATAAAAAGGTGATATCTATAAAAACACATTTTCAATTATCATACAACCTGGGAGAAAAGGAGAGAGAAATAAAGTAATTTATAGACATCATATCAAGAGCATGGAAGTCAAGAGGAACTTTTGGAAAATCAGAACTCATTCACGGAGGAATATCACATTTGAAATCATTGAAAGAAATCAGGAAACCAAAGAAGTTAAAGTCACAACAAAGAATATGAAGAACCTGACATCTCCTTGCACTGGCAACAACATTTTCTAGCCCCTCCTTTTAATGAGGATGTGTATCTCTTAAAAGTGCTGGCAAAATTTTAAGGGTTTTTAGTTATAACCCCTGGATTTCTTGGCATCTGTGTCCATGTGGTCAGTAAAACCAAAGCCTTCATCTTTGCTACTTATAGCAAGTCCACAGGGAGATTTCTGGGAAAAGTGGAATCCTGACCTGTCCCACATTTACCACAACAGAGCCTGCATTCTAACATCTCCAAGGGCTCCATTAAAACTAGAGAAGCACGTCTGTATATAACCCAAACATGCAGCAACTCTAAGTTCCCACCTATACCCCATCCCCACCCACCTCCCAGGCAGGATCAGAAGCAGTCAAATACATCTTGGATTTTAATTCTTTCTTTGTTACTGGCAATATGAGACTTCTATGTCTTTTTCCTGTTGAGCTTAGCCATTCATTTAAGGAGATATTTATTATATATTTCCAGAATTTCTGAGTGTTTCAGAGGTGACTTGGGCAGATCTTCTACATTGCCAAACGCTAGTAGTCAGAACTCCACTTTTCTTTTTCTTAAGGATTTCTTATCCATTTATCTGCCTATTTACTGAGCATCTGGCTACTTTGCCAGACACTACAAAACCTGAGAATAGACTTTATCAGTTCCTTTACAATTAGGAAAGGAAAAGGTTGCCAGAAGAAAGGACTAGTAAAAAAGAGGGTTGAATCCCAAGATGTGCTGCCATCCTGTTTAATTTTGTTACTGTTTCTCAAAGTAAGAGGATAGAACAGAACAAGAATTCTTCAGTAAAAGAGACATACTGCCACCTAGATGCCTTCTGGGGAAAGAGCGAAGGCTACATGCTACAACACACAGTGTGAGGCTGGTAAACTCTCTGAGTTGGCATTTCTACACTTTAACCAGACAGATAGATTAGTTATTGGAACATCACATGCCAACAGTATTTGCTCTGTCCAAGAAGCTCAAGGTGTTAGGATACTCCAAATCTTGACCTGTGTGGACTCATTAAAATGTATGCATCAGAATTCTGTCTATGTCCCCACTGCTGTGGTGTAGATTAGGTTGGCCCGGAACCAAGGATTTTTAGACATAGGATGCCTCTCCTTGTGAGAGTAGTAAAAACACTACTGCTTTTAAATATTACTGCTGTTAGGTGTAGTCTTTGTGAATGAACAAAAGTTTAAAACTCGGCATTTGCTTTCTCCTTGGTGTCAAAAACTCTCGTTCAGTGAAAAGAATCAAAACAAGACAATCCTAGAGAAGGGTCTCAATTCTCCTGTTTTTAGTGCTGGGGATTGAACCCAGGGCTTTATTTTTATTTTTTTTTCAACCAAGGACTGAACCCAGGAGTGCTTAGCCACTGAACCACATTCCCACCCCTTCTTATTTTTTTCTGAGGGAGAACACAGTCTCTGTAGCTTCTAACTGTGCATTTCTCAGCCTGTTCTTAACATAATTATCACTTACTTAGCTTGTCAAGATACTGAATTTACTCTTCTCATTATACACAGTACTTTTTAGTATCCTATACTTTTAAAAAGTTGTACAGAATTCATTATGAGTTCTATGATTGCATTCTTCAGTCCTCCATGTTACAGGACTCTCAGGTACCATTGCCAACTGACAATTCAACTTTCATTTTTGGGACAAAGTCATGTCTTTATATCTTTCCAAAATCCCATTTCTAATCATGAAGCCCTTTGGAACATGACCTCTAAAGTCAAGTGGCTGTGTTCACAACTCTTCCTCCAGAACTAACTAAGACATTGGAAGGTACTTTATTTTTCTGGAGTTTGATCTTTCCTTAAATGCAATAGTAATAACAATCATATGCATCCTGCATTGTTGGCTGTTGTTACATTTAAACTATTTTTTGGCAAGTTGTATGTAAGGATTGAATGACTTAATATATGTAGAGCACTTAGAACAGGGCCCAGAGCAAATTATGCAATGAATGTGCTAATTAATATTACCTGTACTTTAAGTTAAGTGATCTTAACTAAAACAAATCAGTTCTGTTTGAAAAAATCCTTATAAAAGGAGGAGGATCAAGATGTTTCCCTGATAGTAGTGTGACTGTTTAGGAGAGATAGTAAAATGGCTAGGTAGTCAGGAACATGAGCCCCATTCCACCATACTGAGAAGCTGGACAGTAGAGAGCTATTAATGGGCATGCTCAGGGTCTTCAAATGCAAATGACCATGAGGCTCGCCTGTGAAGCAATTCATTTGTCCCAGAGATGGGAAAACTAAGTGGGGGTGGACACAGATGGGAACTTGGAAAGATTTGCTACCTGTTTTGCATAGATTTTAACCAATGATTTTGGTGCTTAGTTTCAATGCCTGCTTTACATAGACTTTAACCAAGGATGTTGGTGCTTTTCTCAATGCCTGCTTTACATGAATCTTAATAAAGGCTCATAGCCAAACCAATATAAACCCTGGCCTGATGTATGTCAGACCCTGTTCTGCTTCCAGGTACACCTCCACTTTGTGGAGTCTCTGCTCTCCTTCCTTAAATAAATCCGACTCCTTTTACTCTTCCCTTCCATGGTTGTCCATGGATTTTATTCTTCAAATTCATGAGACAAGAACCCAGAAAAAGATTGGCACTGAATTACCAGCATGTATTTCCACACCAAGAGCTGCACCACACCGCTACAGTAGCCGTAGGTGGAGAGTGAGGGGTGGGCAACTCTCAGCTGGGGAGTTGTTAACACTATTTTGACTGCAGAGATCTTCAGCCAGCCCAAATTCCCAGTTTTAACTGGGAATAGCTGTAAACACTAGAAAAACACTAGAAATGGGCTATTTTGGCTACTGGAATCTATAGTTGTCCCAGAATCCATTTGCCAGTGGGAACAGAGAATCTAGCCTCATCTCAGAAACTCCACATCAATAGCAGTTTTATTTACAAGATCTTTGCTGTTCTGGGCATAATAGGTATCAATTCCTCCTAAAGGCCTTTTCACAGGGTTATATATCAAAAGAGAAGGAAATGTGAGTGCAAAAAGAGATGCAGTTAATGAGATCCCCTAACAAGGAAAAGGACTGCTTGGGCTAAGAGAGCAGAGCTGGTCCACTATGATGTATTGTCACTCTGTCATGTCAGAACCAAAGTCAAGAGCAATTTTGATAATTGGCTTTTGGAAGTGCTCTTGGACAGAATCCCTGTGCCTCCAATGATGTCTGAAGTTGTGACAGAAATGACCTCCACATGCACCATTGTTTCTCCCAGGCTTCCTGGGTAAGACAGAAAGTGAGTATGCAAGGCTCCAAAGTCATATTGCCTTGTACCTGCTTATCTTTGTCCCTCCTAAGATTTTCTTTTAGTAGTCTTGTTGACAACTGTATCCAATGTTTGCCTATATTTCTTTGTTTTGCTTTAGTCAATTTTAGAGTCATTGGCCTGCATGAAAACTCTGAACAGCAAACAAGAAGCATTTAGAATTTTTAAGTGAAATCATAAACGAGAACTTCCCTCACCTTACAACTGACCCAGAATATCACATCCAAGAAGCTTATAGAACACCAAACCAGCCAAATCAAATGAAAAATTCACCAAGACATATCATATACAAAATGAATAATAGAGAGATTAAAGAGAGAATTCTAAAAGCAGCTAGAGCAAAGCCCCAAATCACATTCAGAGGCAAACCAATTAGGATCACTATGGATTTTTCAGATCAAACCATGAAGGCCAGAAGAGCTTGGAACAATACTTTGTTTTGAAAAACAGCAATTTCCAGCCAAAATAATATACCCTGCAAAACTCAGCTTTAAATGTGATGGGGAAATTAAATACTTCAATGATAAACTCAAGTTAGCAAGATACATGAACACAAATCCTGCACTACAGAATATTCTCAAAGATGTACTCCATTCTGAAGATAATACCAACGATATGCTAAATCCTTAAATTAGGCTGAATCAATTATCACTCTATACAAAAACAGACTTTCAAGATGACTCAAAACTCTGTAATCAATACAAAGTCTGAGGCTCAGCCTCCCATATCTATTCTAACTCTAAATATAAATGGTCTCAATGCCCCAATTAAAAGACACAGTCTGGCTCACTGAATCAAAAAACAAAATCCAACAATATATTGTCTACAGGA
>PVKS010010604.1:0-38562 GCA_004027875.1 Aplodontia rufa | reverse complement strand
AAGATATAATGATAATTAACATTTATACCCCTAATTACAACCCCCCCAAATATGTGGAAAAAATACTTAAGGACATTAATCCCCTCATTGATCTCAACACAATAATTCTTCAACACACCACTATCAACTCTAGACAGATCAGCAAAACAAAAAATCAATAAAGACATCTCCAATCTGAACAACTCTATTAATCAATCAGGTTTAACAAACATCTACAGAATATTCCATCCTAAGACAGGTGAATTTACCTTCTTCTCAGCGGCTCATGAATCCTTCTCTAAAATAGACCACATCCTAGTTCACCGAGGTAATCTTAACAAATACAAAAAAGTGGATATAATCCCATGTATTCTGTCAGACAACAATGCTATGATCTTAGCATTCAACAATAAGACAAACAACAGAAACTACTCAAATAATTGGAAATTGAATAATTCCCTCTTAAATGAAGGATGGATAAAAGAGGCAATGAGAGTAGAAATCAAGAAGTTCTTGGAATTGAATGAGAATGAGGAAACAACATATCAAAATCTCTGGGACAGTATGAAGGCATTCTTAAGAGGTAAATTTATAGCACTGAGTGCATTAATCAAAAATCTAGAAAGAACCCACATAAATAGCCTTATGCTACAATTCAAATGCCTGCAAAAAGAGGAACAATCCAATCCCAAAGCTAACAGAAGACAGGAAATAACTAAAATCAGAACTGAAATCAATGCAATTGAGAACAAAAAAAAAAAACAATTCAAATTATTAACAAAACAAAGAGTTGGTTCTTTGAAAAACTAAACAAAATTGACAAACCACTTGCCAACCTCACTAAAAGGAAGATTGAAATGAAGCAAATCAACAAAATCAAAGATGAAAATTGGGATGTCACCACAGATCATCCAAAATCCAGAAGATTATCAGAACCTATTTTGAAAATTTATACTCTGCCAAGTTTGATAATCTGGAGGACATGGACAGGTACTTGGACACATATGACATCCCCTCATTAACACAGGAGGACATTGAAAATCTAAACCAACCTATCACAGATAGTGAAATCGAAACTGCAGTCAAAGCTCTTCTAAAAAAGAAAAGCCCAGGACTGGATGGACATACAGCAAAATTCTAAGAAGCCTTCACAGAAGAGCTAACACCGATCCTCTACAAGCTCTTCCAGGAAATTGATAGAATGGGAACACTCCCAAACACTTTTTATGAAGCACATATTACACTGATACCAAAATCCAACAAAAACATGTCAAGAAAAGAAAACTACAGACCAATGTCCCTGATGAACATAGATGCAAAAATCCTTAATAAAATTCTAGCTAATCGGATATAAAAACACATTAAAAAGATACTACATCATGATCAAATGGGTTTGATTCCAGGAATTGATTCTGGTTCAACATAGGCAAACCAATAAATGTAATTCACCACATAAACAAAATTAAAAACAAAAATCATATAATCATCTCAATTGATGCAGAAAAAGCCTTTGATAAAATTAAACACCACTTTATGCTCAAAACTCTGGAGCAGACAAGGGTCAAGGGAAGATACTTTAACTATGTCAGGTCCATTTATGACAAACCCAACGCCAACATCATCCTCAATGGAGAACAACTGAAAGCATTTCCACTGAATTCAGGAACAAGATAAGGTTGTCCACTTTCACCATTCTTGTTCAATATGTCCTTGAAACCCTTGCCAGAGCTATGAGGCAAGACAAAGAAATCAAAGGAATTCATATAGGAAAAGAGGAAGTTAAGTTATCTCTATTTGCTGATGACATGATTCTATACCTAGAAGACCCAACAAGCTCAACCAGAGAACTACTAGAGCTTATAGGCAATTTCATCAAAGAGCCTGGTTATAAGATCAGCACCAGTAAGTCACTATCTTTCCTTTACTCCAGCACAAATCCGCAGAAGAAGAAATCAGGAAATCTCTCCCATTCCTCATCTCCTCCAAAAAAAATGAAATGCTTGAGCATCAACCTTACAAAGGATATTAAGAACCTCTACAATGAAAACTATCAAAAACTAAAAAAGAAATTACAGAAGACCTGAGTAGATGGAAAAACAATCCATGCTCATGGTTAGGCAAAATCAATATAATAAAAATGGCCATTCAACCCAAAGCCCTATACAGATTTAAAGCAATCCCCATAAAGATACCAATGTCATTCTTCATGGATATAGAAAAAGCAATTCTCGAGTTTGTATGGAATAACAGAAGACCCAGATTAGCCAAAACATTACTCTGCAGGAAGGAAGAAGTAGGGAGTTTCACAATCCCTGACCTGAAATTATCCTGCAGAGCCGTAGTAGTAAAAACAGCATGGTATTGGCATCAAAACAGAACTGAAGACAAGGGGAATAGAATAGAGATTCTGAAATGAACTCCCTTATCTTTAACTATTTGATATTTGATAAAGGGGGCAAAAATATAGTGTGGAAGAAAGATAACCTGTTCAACAAATGGTGTTGGACAAATTGGACAGCCATGTGTAGACAACTGAAGCTAGATCCTTACCTTTTGCTCTGCACAAAAATTAAATCAAAATGGTTCAAAGACCTGGATAATAAGCCATCAACTTAAATTTTACTAGAAAAAGAAGTAGGATCAACACTACAGGACATAGGAGTCAGCTGTGTCTTCCTTAACAAAACTCCCATGGTGCAAGCAGTAAAGTCAAGAGTAAATGAATGGGATACAATTAAACCTAAAAGCTTTTGCACAGCTGAAGAATTAGTTAAGAGTGTAAATCTTTGCCTGCTACACCTCAGACAGAGGGCTAATATCCAGAATATACAAAGAACTAAAAAAAAACTAAACACCAAAACCACAAATAATCCAATCAATAAAATGGGCTACAGATCTAAAAAGAAACTTCTCACTAGAGGAAGTTCAGAAAGCCCATAAATATATGAGAAAATGCTCTATATCTTTAACAATAAGAGAAATGCAAATCAAAATTTCAATGAGATTTCACCTCATTCCTGTTAGAGTGTCAAAAATGAAGAATACGAATCACAACAGATACTGGAGGGGCTGTGGGAAAAGAGGAACACTGTCACAATGCTGGTGCGACTGCAAACTGATTCAGCCACTTTGGAAAACAGTGTAGAGACTCCTCAAAAAATTAGGGCTGGAACCATGTTATGACCCAGCTATCCCACTTCTGGGTATTTTTCCAAAAGAATCAGCATACTATAGAGATATGATTTCATCAATGTTTATAGCAGCTCAATTTACTATAGCTAGACTATGGAACCAACCCAGATGCCCCTAACTTGATCAGTGGATTTAAAAACTCTGGTATATATATACAATGGAGTACTACTCAACCATTAGAGAAAATAATGTTATGACTTTTTTTGCAGCCAAATGGATGGAAATGGAAGAAATTATGCTAAGTATCCCAATCTCAGAGACTCAAGGGCCAAATATTTTCTCTCATTTGTGGAAGCTAGAATACATCTGAAAACAATATGTTAGATGACTAAGCTAATAATAACCTCAAAATATATGAATTTTTACACAAACTGGGGGATCATTACCTAGGATACCTGGAGGCATAGGGAGAGTGGGAGGGTGGGGGAGGGATTAGGAAGGATATCTAGGGGATTGGAGAGAGGGAATATGGGGGAATCATCTCAGAAAGAGATATCTGAACTCCATGAGATGTCCACTTAACACAGGGGTCCTTCTGGGGGAATCATGTAATCAGGGGGAATCCAAGGGGGACATCCATGACATGGCATCAGCCTTGGTTAACTATGTAAATATACATTTGTTCTTGATTGTTCAATAATGATTCCCCCTCAGTTGTAACTCCATATTCATCTAATAAAAAAAGAAATTTATTTGTTAAACAATCAAACATGCTTCTAATAAAAATATAATATATATATAAATTCTGAATATTAGATTTATGCCCCAAGACCCCCCCTTGATTATCCACCTTTATCCCTCCCCCTCCCTCCTTCCCAAAACGTCTCTACAAATGCCTTAGGTTGTATGCACCTTACAACTTTTCTGGATTTAAATCATGAGAATTGACCTCCTTTCTCAATGGCTAGGGTCTAGCTCCAGCCTCCATGGATGAGTGAAGACATTCGACCCTTGGTTCACTGGGTTATGCTGATTTTACTCAGAATAATTTCTTCCATAGCCATCCATTTACCTTCAAAGACTGCAACATCATTATTTCTAATTGCTGAGTAAAACTCCATGGTATATATGTACTACAGTTTTTTGATCCATTCATCCAGTGAGGGACATCTGGGTTGTTTCTAAAATTTTGCTATTGTAAATTGAGCTCCTATCAACATAGATATTGCTGTGTCACTGTAATGTGCTGATTCTAAATCCCCTGGAAAAATACCCAGGAGAGGAATAGCAGGATCATATGATGGGTTCATCCCTAGTATTTTGAGGATTCTCCACACTGCTTTCCAGAAGGGCTGTACCAGTCTGCAGTTCCAGCAACTGTGTGCTAGTGTACCTATCTCACCACAACTGCTCAGCATTTATAATTGTTAATTTTCTTCATTTTAGCCAATCTGACTGGCATGAGGTGAAATCCTAATGTAGTTTTCATTTGCATTTCTCTGATTACTAGTGATTTAGAGCACTTTCTCGTGTATTGATTAATGTCCTCGAGAATTTTCTATTTATTTTTTGGCCCATTTATTGATTGGGTTGTTTGTGTTTTTGAAGTTGATATTTTTGAGGACTTTGTAGATTCTGGATATGAGAGCCCTGTCAGAAGAATCAGTCCATGATTCTCTCCAATTCTCTAGGAAACCTCTTGACTAATTTGATTATTTCCTTGGCAGTGCAAAAGCTTTTTAGCTTTATGACATCCCAATCACTGATTTTTTACTTTAATTCCTTCTCTTTAGCACACATGTTGAAAAAGTCTTTGCCTACTGCCAAATGCTGAAGTGTTGGACCCAATTTGTCTACCTTCATTTGCAAGGTAGATGGTTTAATTCCAAACTCCTCAATCCATTTTGATTTGATTTTCATGCAAGGTGAAAGATAAGGGTCTAATTTCAACTTTCTGCAAGTGGCTGACCAGTTTGTCCAGCACCATTTGTTGAATAGGCTGTCTTTCCTCCATGTAATATTTGACTCCCTTTGTCAAAAATCAGGTGCTTAAAGATTTGAGGGTTTGTTTCAAGGTCTTCTGTTTCATTGGTCTTCCTTCCTATCTTGATAACAGTATCAAGCTTTATTACTATAGCTCTATAGTATAGTTTTAGGTTTGGGATAGCAAAACTGCCAGTTTCTTCTTTCTTGCTTAGTAATGTTTTGGCTATTCTGGGTTTCTTATTGTTCCAAATGAATTTGAGGATTGTCTTTTCTATATCTGTAAAGAATGACATTGGTATCTTAATAGGGATTGCACTGAATCTATACAGTGCTTTTGGCAAAATGGCCATTTTTATTATAATGATTCTGCCTAACCACGAGCATGGAACATCTTTCCATCTTCTTAGGTCATCTTGGATTTCATTCTTCAATGTCTGATAATTTTCATCGTAGAGATCTTTGACTTCTCTCATTAGGTTATTTCCCAAGTATTTTATTCTTTTTGAGGATATTGTGAATGGGACTGATTTCCTAATTTCTTCCTCTGCCCTTTTATTTTTAGTGTATAGGAAAGCTATTGATTTATGGGTGTTGATCTTGTAGCCACTACTTTGCTAAATCTGTTTATAAGTTCAAGCAATTTACTGGTGGAGTTTTTTGGATCTTCCAGATACAGGATTATATCATCAGCAAAAAGGGAAAGTTTGACTTCCTCTCTTCCTATTAATAACCCTTTGATTTCTTTCTCTTGCCTTATTGCTCCTGCTAGGGTTTCAAGAACGATATTGAACAGAAGTGGTGAGAGCAGACAGCCTTGTCTTGTTCCCGAGTTTAGAGGAAATGTTTTCAGCCTTTCTCCATTTAGTATTATACTAGCCAAGGTTTTAGCATATATAGCCTTTACATTGTTCAGAAAAGTTCCTTAGATCCCTACCTTCTCTAGAGTTTTGAGCATAAAAGGGTGGTGAATTTTATCACAGGCCTTTTCTGCATCCATATAGATGATCATATGTTGGGGATCTCCCAACATGAGGTCCAGCTGGCTTGTAAAAGAATTGGTGGTAAACAACTCTGACCCAGCTGGCTTGTATCTTCCTTAGTGACTGTAATGCCTGACCACATGACTAAACCATTAGGCCACTCATTTGTTACAATTGTATAAACGTGTTTGCATTGTACCCCTATTGGCTATTGTAATGGATAAATAGAGTAGCGACTAGTCAGACAGAGGAAGCAGCCAGAGAAGAAGCAACCCACCCTGTCCTGAAGCAGAAGCACAGATGCATCAAAGCATTAGCAGCAGCAGCAGCAGCAGCAGCAGCAGCAGCAGCAGCAGCAGCAGCAGCATCGATGGTGGAGAGATCAGCAGCAGTAGAAGATGCAGGCAGTAAGAGCCTCGGCTGCAGAAACAGGGACTCTGGTATGGCAATAGAAACAAGGACTCTGAATGTGAATAGCCTTGACTCTAAATGTAATGCCTTAAGGGCCTTGACTCTAAGAGAGGGAAGGCAGGAAGCGCCTGGAGGCCTTTAGCCGTGGTAAAGGGAGAAATAAAGTGTTTGGAGAACTTAAGACCAGTGGGTATATTTTAACCTCAGTTCACCGCCTGAATGAGAGCATTGTCCGGTTCCTGCCGGCCGGGACCGGGCAATCATATGATTTTTGTCCTTGTTTTTTTGCATATTTTGAACCAGCCCTGCATACCTGTGATGAAGCCCACTTGATCATTCATGGTGGATTATCTTCTTACTAAGTTTTTGAATACGGTTTCCTAGGACTTCATTAAGGATTTTTGTGTCCAGGTTCATCAGGGATATTGGTCTGTAGTTTTCTTTTTTCTTTTTTTTTTTTCTTTTTTGATGTATCTTTGTTGGGTTTTGGTATCAGAGTTATGGCTGCTTCATAGAAAGTGTTTGGGAGAGTTCCCTCCTTTTCAATTTCTTGAAATAACTTAATAAGGAGAGGTGTTAGTTCCTCCTCAAAAGTGTGGTAAAAATCAGTATGGAAGCTATCATAGCTTTTCTTCTTTGGTAGACTTTTAATTGCAATATGGGTTTCAGTGCCTGTGATTGGATTGTTTAGGAATTCAATATCATCCTGTGTCAATTTAGGAAAGTTGTATGTGTCAAGAAATTTATCCATTCCTTCCAAATTATCTAATTTGGAGGAGTATAGGTTTTCAAAATATGGTCTTATAATTTGTTGGATTTCCGTGGGGTCAGTGGTGATTGCTCCCTTTTCATTGGAGATTTTATTGATTTGCGTCATTTCTCTCCTTCTTTTAGTGAGATTCGCTAGGGATCTATCTATCTTGTTTATTTTTTCAGAGTATCAGCTCTTTGTTTCATCAATTCTTTTTATTGTTTTTTTGTTCTCAATTTCATTGATTTCAGCTCTGGTCCTGATTATTTTCTGTCTTCTGCTGGCTTTGGAGTTAGATTGTTCTTCCTTTTCAAGGACTTTGAGATGGAGCATAAGCTTATTTATTTGGGATCTCTCTTCATTTTTAATGTGAGCACTCAGTGGTATAAATTTTCCCCTTAGGAAAGCTTTCATGCTGTCCCAGAGGTTTTGATATGTTTTGTCCTCATTTTCATTCTCTTCTAAGAATTTTTGGTTTCTACTCTCATGTCTTGTTAGACCCATTCTTCATTTAATAGGATATTATTCAATCTCCATGAATATGTGTGTTTTCTGTTATGATTTTTACTGTTGATTGCTAGGGTCATGGCATTGTGTCTGATAAGATACATGGAATAATATCTACTTTTTTATATTTGCTGAGATTATATTTATGAACCAGAATATGATCTATTTCTTAAAAGGATCCATGTGCTGCAGAGAAGGTGAATTCTGCTAACTTGGGATGGAATATTCTATATATGTCTGTTAATTCCATTTGATTTATGGAGTTATTTAGGCTGATGATTTCCTTATTGATTTTTTTATTTTGATGATCTGTCTAATGGTGATAGAGGAGTGTTGAAGTTTCCCAGTATTATTGTGTTGAGTTCTACAATTGATTTGATGTCATGAAGTAATTTATTTACATAGGTGGGTTCACTGCTGTTTGGAGAGAAAATATTAACTATGGTTATTTCTTCCTGTTGTAGGGTTTGTTTTTGTACTAAGTAGTGGCTTTATTTATCTCCTCTGATTAATTTATGTTCAAAATTTATTTTGTGGAATATTAGTATTGTGGTGTCAGCTTGCTTTCTAGGGCTGCATGCATGGTAGATTTTTTCCCATCCTTTCACCCTTAATCTGTGGATGTCATTGCCTGTTAGGTGAGTTTCTTGTAAGCAGCATTTTGTTGGATTTTGTTTTTTGATCCAGCCTGATAGTCTTTTGAGTGGTGCATTGAAACCATTCACAGTCAGCATTAAAATGGAAGCGTGTGGTTAGTTAATAGTCATTGCATCTTATTTAGCTAGTTCTGTAGTTGTCTTGGTTGGTTATTGATGGGTGATACTTTTACTGAATTTCCTCTGTTTGTGGGTTTTTGAGTATCAATTACTTCTTGTTCTGTCAGGAGAGTTTCCTTGAGAATTCTTTGTAAGGTAGGTTTTCTGTTTATGAATACTGTCAGTTTTGTCTTATCATGGAAAGTTCTTATTTCTCCATCAAATTTGAAGCTGAGTTTTGCTGGGTATAGAATTCTTGGCTGCATGGTATGGTCATTCAGATGTTGAAAGATATCTTTCCAAGACTTCTTGCCTCCAGAGTCTGGGTTAAAAATTCACAGACAATTCTTATTGGTTTGCCTCTGAATGTGATTTGGCAATTCTCCTTTGCTGCTTTTAATATTGTTTCCTTGGTATCCCTGTTGTACATTTTGAATATGATGTGTCTTGGTGAGTTTCTCATTTGATTAGGCCTATTGGGTGTCCTGTAAGCTTCTTGGATGAGCATGTCTGATTCTATTTTTATATGAGAAATGTTTTCTTTCACAATTTTTTTGAGGATCTAATTCATACCATTCGTGTGTGTCTGTTTCTTCCTGTATCCCAATTACTCTCAGATTGTTCCTTCTCATTTCATCCCAGATATTTTTAAAATTCTGATCGTGTTCTCTAAGTTGTTTTTCTTTTTTGTCATCAGTGCACTCAAGCTTGCTCAGCCTGTCCTTGTTGTCAGATGTTGTTTCTTCAATAGCAGAGATTCTATTTTCTACTGATGTTAGTCTATTATTAAATTCTTCCATGGTCTCTCTCATGTCATTGACTACAAATTTTAGATCTGCTACTTCCTTTTTGAGAATATTGATTTCTTAACTCAAGAATTGAGATTCAATCATTTTTCTCATTTATTCCCTTCATTACCTCTTCTTTTAATTCATTGTTCCTTTTGTTTTTAGATCATTGATAATTTGTTCTAGATTTTCATCCCATTCCCCGGCCATAGCCCCCTTACTAGGGGAGTTTTGGGATTGATGTGAACCTCTTCGAGATTGATTTCTCATGACTGAAGAGATTCTTCTCACTCATTTGACTGGAGATCCCTATGTGGAGGCAATATAAGACTCAGGGGTTCTTCTTCCTGCCCCCCTCCCTTAAGGACTAAGCTGTTGGATTTGGAATCTTGTCCAGTCCCTTACTTGGGATGGGGAATTTTCAGGAAGGTTGAGTTCAGAAGTGTAACCCCTTTGCTGTGAACTGTTAATTACCCTTAAAAGTATCCAACACCTCAAGCGCTAATAGAAGATTGTCAATATGTACAATCAAAGCTTACAATAAACAGTATTAAATTGGTTACTTAGAACAGATTATAATAGACTATTGAATTCAGCCTAATTTCAGCAACACAAGTATTTAACCATCACATTTGTCAGACTTCAAAAACATACAAGTGTTATTCAGATAAACAATCACAGTGGTAATCATTATAGAGCCTTAATGGTGGGGGGGGGTTCAATGGTATTAATTAATTGGTAGTCAGGAAGGGAAGGGAATGGAAATGAAATTTAGAGAGGAGATTATATTGACCAATTGTGGACAGTGAGATAGTGGAGGAGGTAAAGGATTTTCTGTAGAAAGAAAGGGACTTCTTTTTTTAAAGAGACAGGGACAGTGAGAGAGACAGAGAAAGAAAGAAACAACTTTATTTAGTTTTTCACATGGCCTTTGTTGCTCCAACACTTAGTTATGTATGTGGTACTGGGGTTTGAACCCAGGTCCTCATGCTTGCCAGGCAAGCGCCAAAACTGCTTAGCCACCGCTCCAGCCCCTGTAAGAAAGGGATTTTGATAGAAAGAAAAAAAGGAAAAGAGAAGAAATTAAAGAGAAAAAAAGGAGAAAGAAGGAAGAAAAAGAGAAAATACGGATCCAGAGGGAAGCTAAGATAGCTATGGCCTAATATAGGAAGGGTAAAAGAGATATTACTAAGATTTGGGTAATCACTTAAGGGAGGAAGTTCCCCCTGGTGAATTATGCTTATTAGGCACAATATACTTCAAATATTATATGCACTGACCAGAATCCCTCTTCTCAGGAGGGAAGTCAAGGATAGACAGGATAAACAGGAGGGAATAAGAGAGACAATAGAAAGGAAGGAAACAGGGAAAAAACATAAAAACAAACAAAAAAGCTGAAAAAGGTTTTTTTTTAAAGAAAAGAGAAAAAAGGGGGGAAGCCCCCCAGAAATTAAAAGAACAGGGAAATAAAAAACAGCCAGTATTTTTATATGACCATGACCTAATAAACTTTTCCAGTTATCGCACTAATACACATCAAGAACAGGAGAGAAACTAAGAAAAGAACAGGAGAGAAACTAAGAAAGAAAAAAAAAACATTTAAAAAATGTATGTATATTCAAAAAAGAGGGGTGAAAAATAAAAAATTCTTAATAATAAAAACTTGGAACTATAGTCAGTAAGAGTGTCTCTTATCCCTTTGGGAGGAGATGTTCACTGTCCTATGGGTTTCAGAGGCATGGTCTCTTAGGACTTTCAGGGGTTCTGAAAGTCAGAAATCTTATGCTTTCAGTGCTCCCTCTGCTGGTGGTTGCCAAAACTGACTCCTGTGATTTTTGTGCTGGGGCTGAGGATTGAGCATGTTTAACTTGCTATGTGGTCCTTCTGGCTGGGATGGGGTGGCTAGGGCTGAGCAATACTCCCCTTTATTCCACAAACCCAAAACCCCTTAGGCAAAGTGGAGGCAGGGCCTGTTCCAGGTCTTCTGTTCTCAGATCAGCCTGTGGTCTGTGGCCCACTCCAGGTGCAGATTTCAGAGCCTGTTTTGCATTCCCAAGAGAGAGCCAGCCCCAGTCAGGAAAGAGGAAGCCTCCTAGGGCATTAAAGATGGAGGCTGATTAGCTCACATGCTGCTGCCATTTCTGTCTCAGGGCAGCCTGCTCCACTAAGCCTGTTTTGCAGCCTCAGAGAGAGCCAGCCCATGTCTGGAGAGTCGAAGCCTCCTAGTGCATTAAAGATGGAGGCTGCTTGGCTTACAGGCCACTGCAGCTGTCAACGTGGGACAGCCTGCTCCACTAGGCTTGACGGTAGGCAGCTTCCAGACATCGCTCTCACTGCCGGATGGAATGTAAGTTCAGGATGTGAATTTTCAGATGCGCTGTCTTTAAAGCACAGTGGCTTGTCCGTGGAGATGTGTTCACTGGGTGCTAGACTCCTCCCCAACTCCCAGGCAGAATGTAAACAATGACCAGGTGTCCCAGCCAGGATGGAAACAAAACAAAACAAACAAAAAAAACCCCTCTTTTTCTTGCAAGTCTCTGCTCCTCACATCCACTGAGCAAATTAGAACTGGAGTTTCAAGATGCTAGTCCCCAAACACAGCTCAAGATACTGGAGACGAACTGGGGATTTCCCGTCCAGTCTCGGAGCAGCTGGGGAAGCCGACTCTCTGCAGATCACCATCTTGGCTCCCTCTCTGGACCACTGCCTGCTGCTGCACCCTGTGGGGCATGTGGGACTTGTGGAGAACTCTGTGCTGAAGCAGCTGGTCACCCTGATGGTGGCCCACAGCAGTGAGGGTGAAGAGAGTGAGGGCTGCAACGAGACAGCCCACAGAGCTATGGTGCGCTGTTGCACTTTTTCATTTTTAACAGTTTCAAAAGGCTTAGAATAGTAGCTGAGATTCTCCACCTTTTTCAAACTTCTAGTTTATGACCTATTCATTTATTTATTTTGGTACGAAGGAGAGAACCCAGAGGCACTCAACTTTCGAACCACATTTCCAGCCCTTTTTATAATTTAATTTGAGACAGGGTCTCACTAAGTTGTTTAGGGCCTTGCTAAGTTATTGAGGCTGGCTTTGAACTTGGGATCCTTCTGCGTCAGCCTTCCAAGTGTGCATTCGGCCTATCATCCATTTTTATCTTCATGTACATGTAACAAAGAGCCTTCAGCACATCACCTTGTCTTGGGAAAAATGATTAGTTAGTTACTCAATCCATTTAGACATTGAATTTCAGGCCTCCTTCGTCTTGCTTCTAAACTTCAAGGGAATTCATCTAGAGGTTTGTCTATGACGTTGGCTGCTTGAATTTGATTTCGACCCCATATTAGGTAAGTATAATCCAAATCAGAACTGAAACCTAATTGTAAAAAAAAGTAAAATTTTAAGAACTTTAGAACATAACAAGGAAAATATCTTTATTACTATGACACATGGAAAATTTTATTAAACGAAATATAAATTCCACATGCAATAACGGAAAAGATTTATATGTTCTCTTATATTAAGTAGTTCCGATAATTTTAAAAGTGTGTTTGCAAAATATTTGGCTCAGTCCTTGTGTTATACAAAATTTTTATAAATCAAAAATAAGAAAAAAATCAGTAAAATATTTGAATATTCAATTCTCAGAAAAAGAAAATCTGATATCCAAATAACAGAAAATGTCCAACCTCATAAGTAATCAAGAAACTAGAAATATTTAAATGTAAAGATGATTTATATTATTTTAATTGGAAAAATCAGTATTCATATAATTTCAAGTGTTGATGAGGATCTGGGGAAATAGATACTTCCATAACTGAGGATAAGACAAAATTTTCTGTTCTTGAGTTAGTTTTAACATTAACACTTTCTTGGAATTTGCCCCTTTTGCAAACATTTTCAAATAAACTGTTTTAACTTCCTTTGTAATATCCTTTCATTATTTTTTACTGTTTGTTTCCATTTCTGATACTATTTTATTTATTAATCTTATAAAATCTTTTTTAAAAATTTCGTTGATAATTCCAAGGAACATGATTTTGACTCTTGAGGAAAATAGGGACTTCAACTGTGCCAATAATACTTTATTTATTTCAAAAGGACTTTAAGCAATTAAGCAATTTGATAAAAAGTACATTCTAATCTTGGTCTTGTTACTGAGATTGAGTGCAGATCAGTGGCTTGAGCAAGCCTTAGCGAGCAAGTGGGTGTGAGGCGGGAGTGTGAGAGACAGCGGGAGAGTGCGAGACAGGGCAGAGCAGGGGCTTGGTCGGAACCGCTGCTGAAAGAAAGTGTACAGCAACTTAACTGTGTTGCAGTCATTAGAGGCCTCATTTTTGAATAGTATTTGAAGTAGCCCTAAATTCCCGTTTATTAAGAACAAACAACAATGAACTACGTTTCATACCGCTAGATGAACTGACCCTTAGCAAATAGCCAATCAGGAGCTGATGAGCCAATTTCTAACATACCAAACTATATATGGTAGAAGTCCGAGACAAAGGGTACTCTGGCTGATGGAAATATATCATATATGTTAGAAGATCAACCAATCGTGTATTCTGCTTTGTTTGAATTTCCCGCTTCACTGTGAAACCCTATAAAAGTATCGCTGTACTAGGGCTCGGGGCTCCCTCTCCCTAAATCCGCTGCATTGGAGAGAGCCCAGACTCAAGCTTGCAATAAAACGATCCTAATGTATTTGCATCGGATTCGGCTCCTTGGTGGTCTTTGGGGACTCGAGACTTGGGTATAACAGTTACCATTATATCAATTTCTGTACACTATTTTAAAAACTTTTCCTGATCCTTTTTCAATTATCAGTGAAAGTGAAGAAGTTTTCATGCCTAGTAAATCATAAATTTCCCTTCTTTAATATCTTATTTCAATTTATTTGTTGATATGTTATTTTGTCTTCAGAATTCCCTTTTGGATTGCATATGTATCCTACATGCAAACCCTGATTCTCAACCTACATCCCAGGCGAGCTGAGTGTTTACATGTTTGTTATTGCATTTGGTTTCACATTTGGAAACTCTAGTGAGGGTGATCTTTACAGTCAGCAGGAGAGGCCTAGATCAGTTCCTGATCCTTCCTCTGTCAAAAAGCAGTGTTTGGTGTGACACCAATCTATAATCCATTCTGGTTGGCCTTCCAGAACATTCTTTTTAGCCCCTTCTTTTGCCTTTTGTATAACAACCATGAGGATGTGAATCAGAAGATCCTACTTGAGGCCATCTAAACTCTATATCAAGTGGGCTGGAGCGGTGGTTCAGAAGTTATGGCACTTGCCTGGCATGCACAAGTACGCAAGTTCAAACCCCAGCACCAAGTACACAACAAGGCCTCAGAGCAACAAAAGCCACATGAAAAACTAAATAAAATAGTTTCTCTCTCTCTCACTGTCCCCCTCTCTTTAAAAAAACAAAAATAAAAACAAAATCTCCATGTCTCTATGTCAAGTTACTGTGGCTTCTGAGGACAGAGGTCCTTGTTAAAAGCTGCCTAAAGACCTCAAAGTACAAGAAATGATACTTGACTCATATGACCCTTGATCACCCACGTAGGACTCCCAGAGTTGCTATTCTCTGTGCCCTCTCTCCTGCTTTAAGGAGATTGCAGTTGTGTTCTGTTCTATGTCATTAAGATGTAGCTCCGGTCAATGCTATTGACTCAGTATCTTCCTAGTGATCCAACTTAGTTTACACATGCTGACCAAGCTGTTTACTTATTATAGAGAAAAGGAAAAGATTATGCAAATGTTTCAACAAATGTTAAGCTCTGTATTTGTGCTATATATATCTCACTATTGTAAAGTTGAATTTCTGCCCAGGTCTGTTTATTGAGGTGAATCAAAGGCTCAGTTGATGGTCGACAGAAGGAGACAGTAGAAATAGGGCCTAATGAGCCTGACTCTAATTGCCGTTTCAGAACTACTAATTTATTTCATCTTTAAAACAACTTCAGTTTTGAAAATTTTGTTATTTCTCATGGATTCCTAAGCTTTAATCTTAATAACTATATCATCTTTTGGAGAATAATTTACAAAGTTTAATTTTGGTGGGATCTTTGTCTATGTATTTACACTTTGAGATTTACCTTAGTTTGTTAAGTACATTTAATAATTGTAAATTTCAGAGATCTATAAATGATTGAGAAATAGACCATTTCAAATAATTTCCTGCTAGTTCCAAAGGCTAACATCACGTGCAAGAGTCTCACTGTTAAGGGTATTTTCTGTCAACATTTTATGCAAGACTGTCCTTGTTGAGCATAATATTACCTAATACATTTTTTGGTCAGTGGAAATTTACTGAAAGACAGTAGGATACAATCAGATACGTAACTCCAAACATTTAATAATTGCATATTGATAATATTTTGTATATTAATCATCCCAAATAATAAATATATTTAACCTTTTCTGTCACATGAAGAGTTGGACATTTTGTCCATATCAGTGACTTTCTTTTTCTTGTATATAATGAGAAACATTTTACAGTTGAGTTTTAAGAAAAATATCTATCTATAGCAATTTTTTCCCTCAGGAATAAATTTCTGGGAAAAACAATATATATTTTGAAATCAGGTACTGTTATGCCTCAAACGAGCATATTATTTGACAACATTTTATTTTTAAACAGTTTCATTGAGATGTAATTATCATACAACTTACCCATATAAAGTGTACAATCTTGTGTCTTTTATTATGTTCACAAAGTTGTGCAACCATTACCAGAATCAATTTTAGACATTTTTTGTTCCGAGAAAGAAACTCTATAACAATTAGCACCCCTTTCTCTAACCACCTGACATTCTTAAGATGGCTGGGATGTCTGTTACTGTGTTATTCCTTCCCACCCCATGAGCTTCAAAATACCCTTTCCTCCATGTCTTCTATTAATCATTATCATTAATAAACTAAAAACAGGTTTTTAAAACATACAGAAGTGGATGTGGCATTGGACCTTTTTTTTTTTTTAAATAGAGAGAGGGACAGTGAGTGAGAAAGAGAGAGAGAA
Organism: Aplodontia rufa; assembly: GCA_004027875.1. Classification (NCBI taxonomy): domain Eukaryota; kingdom Metazoa; phylum Chordata; class Mammalia; order Rodentia; family Aplodontiidae; genus Aplodontia; species Aplodontia rufa. Next base: position 22,265 of record PVKS010010604.1, on the reverse strand, counting down.
GGAGATAATCAATTTTCATTTTAGTTTTTCACATGGCTTTCTTGCTCCAACACTTTGTCATGAATATGGTAATGGAGTCCGAACCTGTGTCCTCATGGATGACAGGCAAATGCCATAACCACTGAGCCACACTCCAGCCCCTGGACTTTTTTTTTTACCTTTTAAATTTTCAGTGAGCTTAAGGATGTGGTAACTTTTGTATAATCTATGGGAAAGAAAATGTATAGATCCAGTGTCATAAGGAAGAGCATATATTTTGATTGACAATCACCTTTGCCAGTTCATGATAATCCATGCCATCTCTTCCTTTTTAACTTCTAAATTATAAAAATTAAAACTTTATTAAAATGCAAAAATATTTATAATTTTAAGTTAAATTTTAAAAATTTAAATTGAATTCATAAAACATAAAGATAACTACTTTAAGGTGCAAAATTTGGTAATATTTAATATATTCCATAATGGTGCATCACTATTATCTAATTCCAGAATATTTTTACCACCACCACAGAAAATGTCATGCCTATTAAACTGCTACTCCCTGTTTCCTCCAGCTAGGAGCTTCTGGTATCCACCAATCTGCTTTAGACCTCCATGGAATTTAACTGTACTGCATACTTTGTAAAAATGGAAGCATACTCAACTTTTGAGTTGTCAGCAGATCATTCCCTTTTTTGGCTGAAAAATATTGCTTTGTATTGATACACATTTTCTTTATGCATTGATCCATTAGCAGAAATGAGGGTTCTTTACACTTTTGGCTATTGGGAATAGCCCTGTGTAAGTATTTATTTGAGTACTTGTTTTTACATCCTTCATGTAAATATCCAACAGTTCTATTGCTGGGTTATAGCAATTCTTTCTTTATATTGTGGAAAAAAAATACAAAACAAATGTTAGACAACATAAACATCTTTAAGTGCACAGTTCAATAGTGTTAAGTGTATTGGCATTGTTGTGAAACCTCTCCAAAGAAAACTTTCAACTTGCAAATCTGAAACTGTGCTTACTAACTCTCTTTTTCCTTCTCCCTGAGTTTCTGCTATCATTGTATTTTCTTTGTCTATGAATTTGTATACTTTAAATTGCTCATAATTTTAACCATATAAATATTTTGTCACTGATCCTCAAGTTTTATCCATGTTTTAGCACGTGACAGGATTTACTTCTTTAAGACTAAATAACATTCTATTGTATGTGCATACCACATGTTTATCCTCTCATACTTGAACACCTTGGTTTTGTGAATAATGCTGCTATGAATATTTAAAATCTTTGTTCTGATATTTTGTCAGTCATTTTAATTTACTGGTTCAGATAATATTTAATTGCAATTTGTACAAGTAAGAAAAAAAGCAAATTAAAACCATGGATCTGTTTCACAAATTGTCATACAAATCTCTAAATGCTACCATTATTCAGAAATGGTCGCATACCTTTTCTATTTCTCTTTTTTTCATTTCTTCCTCTGATCATACATTATGTGTTATTTGCTTCTGAAGAAGTAATTGCCTTACTTCAACTAAACTAATCCAACCCCAAATTTCACCTCTTCCACAGAGTATTTCTGAAGAAACTGGATGTACAAGTACATATATGATTACACTTTTAAATCATCTAACATACTTTTTTTGTATAAGTCTACATATGTGAGAAATTCAGGGAGGGGGAAAGGTGGGTGTAATTGAGAATTTCAGTGTAGCTGTTAATTTCTTCCTGTGGTAGCTTATTCTGCTCCAAAACTTATGAAAATGTTTGTTTTTTGTTTCCTTAACTCCAATAGAAGAATAAAACTATTTTCATGCCCCCCCCAAAATACTGAAGGACTTTATCTACAATGCCCAATGACTGTGTCTCTTCAGAAGCTGTTTTTAATCTACTTTATGGATGCTCCATACTTTCTTGTTCCTTTGCATGCTTTCTAACTTTTTAGCTTAAAAAGGGGTTTTGCACTCTGAGAATCAGATTCTTCCCTTATCAAGGTTTGTTTCGCTCCTTTCCATGTATTCTAGTTTTCGTTTAGGAATTTCTAAGCTGTTTGTTTGTTTGTTTGTTTGTTTTAAGACATTATTTCTTGGGTATGGTCTCTGAAGTCTCAGAACTCTCTTGAGTGTGTAGAGTCGGAAGGAAGAAAAGCAAGAGTGAAGAAAATTCTCTTAGCATTTGCTTAGTTAGGCTATTCACGACTCTACATTTGCTTCTTGTTTGTAACAAGACTAAAGTCTGTGGTGAACGTTTGGCATCTTCTCAGGTCTCTTCTGAGTACCCATCTTACCCTGGGAATATATGTGACCCTCTAAGTTCCTTGAATTACATAGATGCCTTTTTTCCTTTTCTTTTATTTTTTTCAAGGTATGGAGATCAAACATAGGGGCACTTAATCACTGAGCCAAAACCACAGTTCCTTTTAATTTTTTGGTTTTTTAATTTTTGACACAGGGTCTCACTAAGTCTCTTAGGGCCTCATTAAGTTGCTAAGGCTATCTTTGAACTTGCTATCCTTCTACCTCAGCCTCTCAACTCACTAGAATTACAGGCATGTACCACTATCCAGGCCATAGATACCTATTTTTTTTTTTTAAAGAGAGAGTTAGGAACAGTGAGAGAGAAACAAAGGGTCAACTTTGTGTTTTTCATATGGCTTTGTTGCTTGGACACTTTGTTGTGTATGTGGTGCTGGGGTTCGAACCCGCATCTCATGCGTGCCAGACAAGCACCATAACTGCAGCCCTATAGATGCCTTTTATTTAGTTAGTTATTTTCTTTTTGTAGGTATACATGACATAGATTACTCAAAGGCATAATTGTAAAAGCATGGAGTTTAATTTGTTCTAAGTCAATCATTGGTTTTTCCCCTTCCCACTCCCTGATACACATGTGTGTGTATACATATATATATATATAAAACACACATTTATATACACACATATGTACATATATAAATATATATACACATGACAATAGGATATTACAATGACATACTTATAAAAGCTTGGAGTGTACCTTGTTTTAACTTAGTTTCTAGTAGTTCCCCCTCCCCTCCGTTCCTACCACCCCCTGTTCTTTTTAGATATACTTGACAGTAGGGTCTACTCTACTGGTCTTACTGGTCTTTCTGTGTTATTAATAATTTTTTAAAGTGACCTGTTGATATACATATTGATAAGATTCACTAGAAAAGACAGACTCTTTAATAAATGATGCTGGGAAAACTGGAAATCCATAGGTAGTAAAATGAAATTCAATCTCTCTCACTCTGTGCAAAACTCCACTCGAAGTAGATTGAAGACCTAGAAATTAGACCAGAAACCCTACACCTACTAGAAGAAAAATGTAGGCCCAACACTCCAACAGTTGTCTCAGGAAGTTATTTCCTAAACAAGATGCCCAAAGGGCAAGAAGTGAAAGGAAAAGTCAACATATGGAATTGCATCAAATTGAAAAGCTTCCTCACAGCAAAGGAAACATTTAGGAGCATGAACAGAGAACCTACAGAATGGGATAACATCTTTGGCTGCTGCACATCAGACAGGGCATTAATATCCAGAATATCCAAAGCACTCAGAAAACTTAACACCAAAAAAAATTAAAAAATAAAAAATAACCCAATCAATACATGGAAAAAGGAACTAAACACAAAAATTGTTTCTGATGTTGGTTTTGTTATTTTGGCTAGATTTTTTTGGGTGATTGTGTGATGAAATAGGCCCTTGGTAATACATATTCTGCCATTTTTGCTGATATCACTTTTAGTATCTTCTTTTGTGGGATAGTTCACAAGTTTTAAATTTAGTCCAGGGTTTATCCTATTGGTCGATGCTGAACAAACAATGAAATTTCCAGGACTGTCATTAATATGTGTTTGCCTCTCTTAGAATTGCCATGATCTTTCCAAATTCATTTCCTTTCTCTTTTCACACATGTAGAGAGCTGGAGAATAATGACCGGTGACTCCCACTGTGGTCTTCGACTTCTTGGACTGGTGGCAATGCCTGACTTGGGCAATTTCTGTGAAAAGTACAGAGTAAGTCTTGCCTGGGGTCATGGTAAACTTCTGCTTGGGTAAAATTTTGCACAGGAGTGCAGAATGTAAAATGGTGCTTGATCTAGAGTCCAGACAACCAGTCACTAGGGAATGAATAATTTAACCACAAAAATGCTACAGATTCTACAACCTTCAGAGCCTTCCTGCTTTTAAGACTCTTTTCCCCAGTTAACTTTCTGAGGATAAAGCATATAAAATAAATATGCTGTGCTAGTTCTGGGTCATTGTTCCCTTCATCAGAGGACAGCATCCCATCTGGTCCAGCATTCTCCATGTATTTTTTTTTTTCTTTTTCGCCATCACCTCTTACCACTATCCAAATTCAGCCTTGCAGGCTGAAGCACCCAGGTCAAGCCCTCAAACTGTTTTGAAGTGTCTTTCTTTCTATCCTTTCCTCAACCTTCTTTATCTTTCACAGGCATTTCCCCTAATGAATCTTTTAGACCCTAAACCCCACTTGGTGCCATCTTCTCAGAGGACCTGGATTCATAAAGGTGGTATCAGAATCTGTTTGATAAAGCAGGTGATGAGACAGGGTGTGAGGACTAGGTCACACGGCATTTATATACCAAAAAGAACCCCAAGTACAGTGTGCACAAGGGATGGTATCTGACTCAAAGTAGAACCTATAATGACTGGCTTATTCTGATTTCCCTGGAACTCAGCCAGTTTTAACATTTTAAGTCTGTTTCTTGATGAAACAACTGAGTTCTAGGCAAACTGGGATCATTGCTAACTGTATGATGATGAAATTGCAAAATATTTCACATACAGTTACCTGAGAAAATGTCCTAGTCTTGGGAGGAGATAAATACCTTTGATGTGATGACTCAGATGTTAAAAGAGATTGTGGGGGCTGGAGTGGTGGTTATGGTGCTTGCCCCGCATGCTCGAGGACATGGGTTCAAACCCCAGCACCATGCACACAACAAAATGTTGGAGCAACAAAAGCCACATGGAAAACTAAATAAAATTGATTATCTTTCTCTCTCTCCCCCCCCCCTTTTTTCTTAAAAACAAAACAAAAGAAAGAGACAGAAGTTGGCTGGTTATCTGATTACTTCTGTGCTATGCTAATGTAGCCTCTAACATTTGTAACTGATCCTATACCCATGGCAAGGCCTTGGATTGTTAGAAGATTCCCCAGTGTTCACAGGGTGGCCCTGTTTCCTTGTTGTATGTAAATCATCTTGCAAAATGACATCATCAGACATGGTCACTATGAGATCATGATTAAATGAGACAAAACAATCCTACTTCATAGTTTTGCTTAAACACAATAAAAACTAAGCCACCATCCAACACACAAAAGACCAAATATTTCTCTCACCTGCCTAAAAGGAGCAGCTATCACTTCTTTATTAACCACCATTTTATCCTTGCTCTAGGCTACCTTATCTAAAGATAAGATTAGCCACCCTTTAAATCTGTCCCCTCTTTCTTAGAGCATCCAGTTTTAGACCAAACTCTTACTTCCTATGATCCTTCCTGAAATCACCCAATGAAAGCAGAAATCTTATAATTGGTCCCTTTTTTTTAACAATTTATAACTGAGATTCCATGGTGTGTGATCTGTGCTACAAAGAGTCATAATCACATCTTGTTCAACTACAAGAGTGTTAGATGTTTGGCTGGAAGGCACTGACAGTATACCCTGTAAAAGGATAGTGCTTTTAACAGGCAAACAGTTAAAGGCTGAGAGTCAGAGATCTCATCAGCACTTTACAAAGGGGCCCTTATTTTCTGCAGTGGCAGAATAGACACAGACAAAGGTCAAACCTGGGACCTAATAAGGTTGCAAGAGCTACAGAAACGTTTTTCTCCAGCCAAGGCATGCATATTGTGCTCAAGCAGTGCACTTGTTAGGAACACCTAGGATCCTCAATTGTGTGAGGGGACATCTCAATGGATCCTCCTGATGATTTTGGTTCTATAGAACAGAAGCCTCAGAGTTAATTCTGAACTCAGAGCTAGTGGATGCTGAGGTGGCCCACTCTTCTAAGAGCTATCCCTTTGCCCATGTTGGAAATCATAGCACTTGTTCTGATCGAGCAACATGTACTGCTGAAAAGCCACTCTCACTAGGAGGCAATCCAGGCTAAAAACTTAGCTTAAATAATAGTGTGATCCCCTGAGAAATTGATAAATCTAAAATGAAAAGAAAAGAATTCTTGGAAAGTAATTGCAAGAATTTGACAGAAAGTACTGGCAGAGCCCATTGGCTTGGATTTTAAGGGTACTTAATCAAGGAAGAAAGAATACAAGACTTAAGCAAGAATTAATTGACTTTGAGCAATTTCTTTAGACAAGGGAGTTAATTCCTGCTATGGTTTAGATTTGAGTGGTTTTCCCCCCAGAATTTCATATGTTGGAAGCTGGGTCCCCAGTGATATGAACACATGTGAGATCTTTAAAGGCTGGGGTCTAGTGGGAGGTCATTACTAGTACAACCCCACTCTCTGGCTTCCTGTCTTACCATGTGATCCGTTCCAAATGTGCCTCTGCTATGATGTCATCCATCAAGAAGTCCTCACCAGAGCTAAACTGATGCTGATGCCATGTCCTTGAATCTCCAAAACTGTGAACTAAACAAAATGTCGTCATAAGTTACCCAGCTATTATGGTTTGGATCTTAAATATTCCCTTAAAACTAATGGGTTGAAAGCTTGGATGCCAGCCTATGGTGCTAATGAGAGGTGGCAGAAATGTCAGGAAGTGGATCCTAGTGGAAGGAAGTTAGGTCCTTGGGGATGTGCCCTAGAAGGGGATATTGGGACCCCAGCCCCTCCTCTCTTTGCTTTCCAGCTACCATGAGGTGAGCAGTTTCCTCTGCCATGCATTCCTCTCTGTGACTTAATTGCCTCACCACAAGCCTAAAGGCATCAGAGTCAAACAGTCATGGACTGAAAGCCCCCTAAGCAAGCCAAAATAAATATTTCCTTATAAACTAGTTATCTGAGCTATTTTGTCCAATCAATGCAAAACTGACTAATACCCTAGCCTCAGCTCTTTAATTATAGTATTGGAAATGGACAAACATAATACCTGTCAAGGATCTAAGGGGACAGGACAAACTCACTGCTAGAATGGACTTTAGATGGCTGACGGCTACTGCCCATGCTGAGTGAACTGCCTGAGGTGCTCTGGCAGATGGCAGGAAGAAATTAAGAGCCCAAGAAACATAGGCATGTAGAATAATGATATTATGTGAGGCCAGAAGACCTACCAGAGGATACCGTATTTACCAATCAGGAATGCATTGTGGAGGGGGCATCAGCACCACTGAGGAGTCAATGAGGAAATCCAAGAGCTGGGCTTGAGGCTACATTACCATACTGACCATCAATATTGGTGGGGTAGTGATGGGAGCTTGATTTCCAGGGAGATATGGAAATGTTTTAAAGAGAACAGCCTCTTTAGAGGCAAAAAAAGATAGGTGGCAGAAGTGCTATTAACATCTACATCTAGAAGGAAAATATTGGGAAGCAGGGGGCAGAGGGGATGCCACCCCAAACAGGTTGTGAACCCATGCTCAATGCTCATGCCTGAGGAAATGTTTATCTCTAGAAAATAGGGCCTAAAGAAGCATTTGAGATTCTAGGAGGAAGGTCCTTGATAATCCTGAAATATTCTGAAATATTCTACACATATCCACTTTTTCAAAAATAACGTAAGGCCATTTCCTTGATTGACTATAACATTGGGGGAAAAGAGAATACCTAGAACAGAGGTCAACAAATAAATCCTGTGGAGATGATCACAAGTTTTTATAAATAAAATTTTATTGGAACACTGCCACATCGTTCGTTTATTTACATCTTGTCTTCTTTCACACCACAATTGCAAAGTTCACATTTACAATTATTAATTTAGAGTCTGGGGCTTGGGCAGAGCCCAGAGCATTTGCCTAGCATGTGTGAGGCACTTGGTTTGAACCTCAGCACCACTTAAAAATAAATAAATAAAATAAAGGTATAAAAATAATCTTAAAAACAATTCAGAATTCTAAAATATTAAATATTTTAAAATATTCACAACCTAGCTGGTTGTCATGGCACAGGCCTATAATCTCAGCAACTCTGAAGGCTAAGACAGAAGAATCACAATTTCAAGGCCAACTTCAGCAACTTAGCAAGACCCTGATCAGAATAAAACAATAAAAAGGAACGGGGGATGCAGCTCAGTGGTAAAGTGCCCCAGGGTCCAATTCTCAATTTTAGTTCATATATATGAGATAAAGGTCTGACCCCTGACCTATATACCTTTGAGTACTATTAGACAAAGGTCTAAAGTGGCATTAATACCATTAATACTTCTAAAGATCAAAACCATCAAGGAGTAAGAGTTCAAACAGATACGTAATGATTGGAATCTTGGCTAAATTCCAACAAAATTTTTCAGATTCGCTACTCTTGGTGGTGCTGGTGCCCCACTCCCCGTATATTCCTGATGGCCTTGGTGAATGGGGGGATATCCTCCTGTGAGTTTTCTAGCTTCACATAATATTATTACTCTACGTGCCTTCTTTCCTCAGGCTCTTTGTTTCCTCCTCTGTCCTCTGCCAGAGCACCTAAGGCATTTCACTCAGTATGGACAATAGCTAACTTCAGCTATCTAAAGTTCATTCTAGCAGTGGGTTTGTCCTGTCCCTTTAGATCCTTGACAGGAATTATGTTTGTCCATATCCATCACTATAACAAAAGACCTGAGACTCATTGCCCGTATGTAAAGTTGAATTAATATACTTGGCCATTGGAGTAGTTCCAACATTGGGCTCCTGGACAATGAAGTAAGAGGGCCATGTGGAAATTTCTGAAACTGCCCTCCAACATCTAGATATCAAATCACCAATAGTATTGTATGTTTGCCAGGGTAGGTCTAGAGCGGATGGTAGAGATCAGTTGTACTCTTCAAGACATTATGCTTGCTGTGTGATGGATGATGTTGATGTTTTCTTCCACATTTTCAGTGTGTCCTCTTCTCAAGCAGAATTGATATTGGCTGTTGGGATGGAAACTACAGACTACCACAAGCCCAATAAATAGCCAACTTAATGGCAGTTGATGTACCAGACACAATGTTGTTGGAGTAGATTAACACTGTCTTGGGCACATGGTGTACAACACTGAATTGGATAATGTGTTATTTTCTCTTTTGGTCAGAATAGATACATTATTTGCTTTCTAATGGAAAGAATCATATTCAAGGACAATTTTTCCACAGGATTATGTTGATTTACTATTATAGTTTGAATGTGAAGTATACCCCAAAAGCTTACATGTGACAATTTAGGAAGGCTGAGGTGAAACGATTGAGTTATAAGAGTGTTACCTAATCAGTGAGATAATCCCCTGATAAGGATTAACTGGTAACTATGCTGGTAGATTGTGGCTGGAAGAGGTGGGTCACTGGGGGCGTGCCCTTGCGGGAGTGCCTTTGGGGTATATATTTTGTATTTGGCTTATAGTTTCTCTCTCTGCTCCCTGGAGCCATGCCTTCTGCCATGATGTTCTGCCTCCTCTCAAGCCCTGAGGAATGGTGTCGACCTTCTATGGTATAAGACCTCTGAAACTGTGAGTCCCCCAAATAAATTTTTCCTCCTAAAATTGTTCTTGTCAGGTCTTTTAGTCACAGCAATGAAAAAGGTAACTAAATCACATCTGCAAATAGTGCAGAACACCATTCTGATCCATTCTCCTGGGTCATCATGTTGATAGAACAGGATAAGAAAGTGGCTGTGGAGTTTAGGGAAGACATTCCAGAGGGTGAGCCAGAGAAGTAGATCTGCCATTTTAGGAAAGATTTTAGACATCCAGAGATCAGGGGAATGGTGGAAAGTTCCCTACTTCGTCAAAAGGAAATTATTGAACCATCCTGCTTCTCCTTCCAGAGCCAAAGAATTTGAGCACCTAGATGACGCATTCTACACTTCATGGCTTGGAAAATAGCAATGTAGGAGTAGGTCCTGGGGCAAAAAAGTGTTCTACAATAGGTTAATGCTTGATGGACATTGTCCTGTCACTTGATCTGTAAAATCTAGACCCCCACAGTTCTGTGAATATCGGTTTTGGGAACAGATGCAGAGGAAGAATCACAATACAGGTTCTGGCATTTGGAGTGGGACCTCGCCATTGGCAGTGTGGAATGTGCCTTCTTGGGAAACAGTTCCTCTCGGGTGAACAGGTCCTGTAAGTAGGGAACTCTTGGACACAGGGCATGTGTGATCACATATCTGAAATTGAACACTATGAGTCAGGTCTACCACACTCAAAAGTCAATATAGACAGACTCCATAGTATGCCTTCGTAAGTTGAAAATGGTACACCCAAGGTAATGACCAAAAAGTCAGAGTAAACTACCTGAAAAATGTCTGGGCTTAGGTAAAATGAATCTCTGCTCGTCACTGAAAAGTGAAGCACTTGGGTTGAGTTTGGCAAAAAGGACTCCACCTCCCTTGCTAATTGCCATGAGACAAGGGCTTTCTTGAACTGGGCCTTATCAGCTCCCATAACTGCCAATAGAGAGGTCTAATGAGTTTGGGCATAAATGACTGAGGCATCTGTATCAGATCTGGAGTGTTTCCTTAGGCTATGATGATATTATTTGTATATTTTACATTTGAATTTATTTATGCATGTTTTTAGAAATTCACAGATTTATAAGTCTATGTGTTTTATAAGGTAGCAATATGTATCCATTAAAAATATATATTTGCATTTGTCTGTGTATACATTCATTAAATTAACTGTATTAATGACTTTCCTTTTAATGATCACAGTAAGTCTCCCCAAATTGGCAGATTTGTAAGTATATGAATAAATTTATGTAATTTATATATGTCCATATTTATATGGTTCTGTATTTTATATGTTCCATCAACTAATAAAATTGCATATGTGAGTTCATACATATGTAAATATTTGTTAAACAAGTCTATTTTTGATGAGGAGGCCTATAGATTTCAGGCTAGCATAGATGAATTAAGAGACCAGAAATTTTCCCTTGACTGGTACCTTGGTCCTGGGACTCTGCCCGGCTTCGCCCATTGTTCAGGAGGTGTTCACATCCTCGCCACATCCCATAGCTGGACAAGACCCTCTCCACAGACAAGCAGGAATCCTAAATCCATCTATCCAAGAAGTCAAGTCCAACACTATGCCTCTGACATGGTAACAATGATCTGTCACATGTTCTTTTGGTGAGAAGAGCTCGCAAAATGACCTCAGCTCTGGAGTGTTCCTCCCCAAAGGGGACAGGCCTCAGGCACCTGATTCCCCAGCTGCCTCCAATCAAGGTAAGTGTCAGGTCTGCCATCTTCTGGAGATTCTCTAGATTCAGCTAGGGTAAGCCAGAACCAGCTGTCTCAGGAATATATAGCCTTCAGCCTCCAGGGAAATTTGCCTGGTCTTCAGATATTCCCAAACATCCACAGTGCAGTCTCACCCTGGCGGTGAGTGCTGCCTTCAAACCAGGTGGCATCTTACTTCAGGCATATTTGTACTGCTTTCATGGCAACCTGAAGCTGAAATTCACCCCAGGGGAGAGTCCCTGCTTAACCCACTCTTATACACAAACTACATTGTGGGACTCTTTGGGTGTCCGAAAGACAAGGTTTCAACAGTTTTGGAAAGAAAGGTCATGTGCCCTTAGAGAGTGATGTTATTCTGACTGGGTCAGGTTGAAAGAAAGTACACAAGAATTTCACCTAAGCCCAGGGCCACCTGGAACTGGCAGTGAAAAACTCCATGGGTGTTTGTTTAAAGCACCTATTGCCACCAGTAAAGGACAAAGTGTCAGATGGTCTCTGGCATGAATGAATGAGGTGTATGTGTCAGATATGATATCCTTCCTCAGCCCATATTGAACTTACACTTAAACTCTATATTAATATTAAATTATTAAATATGTTCTCAGATATGTGTAAATACATTTTAAAATTAATATAGATTCATGCAGTAGCGACATAGATTTATTGAAATATTTGCATATGTATATATTCATATGAAAGCTCTATTGGTTTTTCTTTTACTTAGTCCTCTGAATCTGGAGTGATTTAACATATCAGTCTATTTTTGCTGAGGAAGGCAAACAGTTTTCAGTCTAGCATTGATGACCTAATATAAAATTCTCACAGGTCCGGAGGCCCAAGGTTCCTTAGCTGGACATAGGCATGAGGATCTGTCTAGGTCTTCAATCAGAGACCTGGAAAGCTCTTTGAAAAAAAAAAAACCTAGAGGTAACAGACACCAGGCTCCCCAGCTGTCTCTGACCAAGGTAATCATCAGGTCAGTTAACCAGGTGGGAGTCTCTTGATTCAGTCAGGGGCACCCAGAACTGGCTAGATCAGGAATGTGTAATCTTCAGCATCTAAACAATGCAGCCCAACTTAGGTGACACTGTCCCTCCAGCCATGTCTTATAATTTATCATGCATATTCACAATGCTAAAATGACAACCTGAGGGCTCCCTGTTACCTGAAGTTCTCCTCAGGAGAGAATCATCCTCCATTTTCCTTCTTTGACAACATGTTCTATGATTCTTCTTTGGGAATTTGTTAAGGTTTGGATGAAAGTTGTCCCTCAAAAGCTGAGGTGTGGGGCTGGAGCGGTGGCTCGGTGGTTATGGCGCTTGCCCAGCATGCACAAGGATGCGAGTTCAAACCCCAGCACCCACAAACACAGCAAGGTGTCAGAGCAATGAAGGTCACATGAAAAACTAAATAAAATTGATTCTTTCTCTCTCACTGTCCCTCTCTCTTTAAAAAGAAAAAAAAAGCTGATGTGTGACAATGCAGGAAGGCTGAGGTAAAATGATCAGATTATATGAGTCTTCACCCAATCAATCAGTTAATCCCCAGCAACTGGAGGCAGGTAGTGTGTGGCTTGAGAAGGTGGGATGTTGGAGGCACGCCTTGAAATATATATTTTGTATCTGGCTTGGAGTCTCTCTGCTCCCTGGAGCCATGTCTTCCACCATGATGTTCAGCCTCACCTCATGCGCCAAGGAATGGAGCCTGCTATGGACTAAGACCTCTGAAACCATGTGCCCTAAAATAAACTTTTCCTCCTAAAATAGTTCTTGTCAGGTCTTTTAGTTAAAGCAGTGCAAAAGCTGACTAAAACAGTATTCAAAAGATTTTTTTTTAAATCCTCATTGACAGTTTTTGGAACAGAGGCTGGGTCTATATACAGAATGATGTTTCTCTGGCTGGATGTAGTTGATTTGGGAACTGTGCAGATACTTGCTATCAACTGAGGGCCATGAGGAACTGTTGATGAAAGAACTCTCCATATGCTTTGGGTTTTGGATCTCCATTGCTCTCAGTAGAGGAAAAGGGGGCTCAATAGGCCCTGTGAATAATGGATGAGTGTGCATGTGTCAGAAAATACGTTTATTTAGGTAATAAGGATATTCACATACTGTATATTCATTATATATTTTCACATTTTTGTTTTGGATATACATTAATGTACTTAGAAATGAATATATTTTGTATGGTATACATATACATTTATTAATAGATACATATTTGTATATACTTGTATTTTGTATTCATTCATATAAGAAGCTGAATAATGGATTTTTGTACTTACTATGTTGAAGTACCCCAGATTCTGATAAATACATAGTTATATGAATTAAGTTCAAATTTTATATATGCATATATTTATGTTTATGTGTATATTTAATTGTGTTCCACAAACTTATATAGTGACATCTGGGTGAAGATGCAAAGAAGTATCAAAGTATATTTGCTGAGTATGCCCTAAAGGTTTCAGCTTATCATTGAGGCCCTATGAGCCAGTTGGAATTCTCTCCAGGTTGGTGGTCCAAAGTCCCAGGTGAGGCCAAAGGTCTGGAGTTCTTCCTAGCTTTTTGCTTTCTGCTTGTGCATTTCACATCCCAACCCCAACCTACAGTTAGGCCAGGTTTTCTGTCCCAATAAGTGATAAGTAAGGATCTCAAAGTAGCTAAATGTATGAGTATATATTTGCTTGTGGGTACAGGTTCTACATTCTGTATGATCTCATAACACTGGTCTTGCCCATGTTTTGTTGACTGTAAAGTCTTGTAAACCAGCTTAATCTCTGGAGTGCTCTTCCAAAAGGTGGGAAGATCTCAGGTACATGGCTCCCCAGCTCTCCCCAATTAAGGTAACTGTCAGACATGTCTAACAGGTGGGAATCCCTAGCTCCAACTAGGGACTGCCAAAAGAGAATAGATCAAGAATTATATAGCCTTTGGCATCTAGAACAATTTTCCAATTTTCCTGTTCATGAGATGTCCTCAAAACACACAGAGCAGTTCTACTCTGGCATTGTTGTCCCTCCGGCCAGATGCTATCTTATCTCATGCATATTCATACCACCACCAGGGCAACCTGCTTGTTATAGTACATGAAATAATTCCCAGTGGAGAGTTACCCCTTTTTCCACTCTCATTAGTACCCTAGTCTGTGAATCCTCTTTGGATTTTCAAAGGGTGGCTTGTATCCTGATGGCCAGTTTGTGAAAAGAATGATGTCACTTTGGGGGTACTTAAAAGGAACTTCCCAGGTGCTTTCCCTCAGTCAAGGGTCATCTAGAAGTCACTGAAGGAACTCCAGGGTTTTTTACCACAATCTTAGAAGAGGAAGAAAAGAATCAGTAGGCCTTGACAAGAACAGATTGGGAAGTGTAAATCAAATACTGTATATCTTTAGGTTTGGATGATATTATCCATGTACTTGTATATTCTATTTATGTATTTATGTTTGGACATTTAAAAATGTGCTTGTATCTTGATATTTTTATAAGGTAGATAAATGTATGTTTTAATATGCATTTGTAAATGTGTATGTGTTTTTTATATAAAACTAACACTTTATTGGTGTATTATAATTACACATAATGGATTCATTGTGCCATATTCATAGATGCACATAACATGTTTTGAAAACTCTTAAAATGGCTTTTCTTGTGCTTTATTTGGTGAAGCACCTGAATCAGAGATACACATATATAGGAATAAAATTCAAATTTTTATGTATGTATATAGGTATATGGTTCTGTATGTGTTTAATAGTGTTGCATGTATAGATTTATATTAATGTCTGAGTATAGATGAAAATCATTAAACAGGTTTTTTTTTAATTTTGATGCAGTCCTACTTATTGATTCTTCATTTTTAGTTCTCGTGCTTTATGAGTCTTGTTAAAGAAGTTGATTCCTGTGCTAATCTGTTGGAGTATTGAGATAGATTATGTTTTCTTCTAGCAGTTGAAAAATTTCTGGTCTAGTTCCTAGGTCTTTTATTCACTTTCACTTTTGTACAGGGTGAAAGGGATCCAGCTTCATTCCTCAGAGCCAGGAGCAGTGGCACACACCTCTAAACCCAGCAGTTTGGGAGGCTGAGACAGGAGGATCACAGGTTGAAAGCCAGCCTCAGCAACTTAGTTTCATTCTTCTACATATGGATTTCTAGTTTTCCTAAACCATTTGTGAAAAAGGCTGTCTTTTCTCCAACGTATGTTTTTGGCACCTTTGTCAAGTATCAGATGACTGTATCTGTGTGGATTTGTCTCTGTGTCTTCTGTTCCATTGGTCTTTTCGTCTGCTTTGATGCCAACCAATATCGTGTGTGTGTGTGTGTGTGTGTGTGTGTGTGTGTGTTTACAGCTCTGTAGTGTAATTTGAGGCATGGCATCTGCACAAAAGAAAAGCATAAAGAGAGAGCCTACAGGATGGGAAAAGATCCTTGCCAGCTGCTTCTCTAACAAGGGATTAATATAGAATATATAAAGAACCCAAAAAATTTAACACCAAAAAAACAACCCAATTAGTAAATGGGCAAAAGAACTAAATGAACACTTCCCAAAAGAAAAAAATATAAATGGCCAATGAATATATGAAAAAAATGTTCAACATCCTTAGCAATCAGGGAAATGTAAATAAAAATTATATTGAGATTCATCTCATTCAAGTCAGAATGACAATAAAAAATACCACTAACAGGGGGCAGGGAGGTGGGAGGGATTAGGAAGGATACCTAGGAGACTGGAGGGAGGGAGTATGGGGGAATCAGAAGGAGATCTCTGACCGCCATTAGAAGTCCATTTAACACAGGGGTTCTTTTGGGGGAAACATAGAACCAAGGGGAATCCAAGGGGGGAACCATGATATGGCATCAGCCTTGGCTAACTATATGAATATATGTTTGTTCTTGATTGTTTGATAATGATTTCCCCTCAAATGTAAGTCCATATTCAACTAATAAAAAATACTACTAACAAATGCTTAAAAATATGGGTCCAAAAATATGATCATACATGTTGGTGGACTGCAAATTACTGCAACCAATTTGGAAAATATATGAAAATTTCTCATATGACTAGAACTATTCCACCTCATAACCCAGCTATTGTAGTATTTAACCGTAGTATTTATCTAAAACTATGTAATCAGCATTCTATAATGATACAGACGAATCAGTGTTTAAAACAGTGCAAACAATAGCCAAGTTATTAATCCAGTCCAGGTGCCTGTAATAGATGAGTGGATAAAGACAAGGTAGTATATAGACATAATGGAGTTGTACTCAATCATAAAGAAGAATGAAATTAAGACATTTGCAGGTAAATGAATGGAACTGGAGTGAAAAAGAGTGTCAGAAAGTCAAGGGTCTTTCCCATTCAGAAGCTAGACCTCCCCACCCCCAGAAAAAAGGGAAAAGAAAAGTGAAGGAATCCCATGAAAATACAAGGGAGATAAGTAGTGAAGAAGTTTATTGGAGGGGAAGGAGGAGTGACAGAAAAGGGAACATGGGAATGAATTTATTAAATTATGCTATGTGTAATAAATTATGTTTAATTAATAAATTATTATGAATATATCACAGGAAATTTCAGCTTTATATCTACAAAGCACTAATTTTAAAAAAAGAAGCTACAAATAAATAGAAGGAAGACCAGTAGGGTAAAGGAAGGAGAATGTGGGAAGGGAGGAGAGGGAAAAGGGAAGTATTGAGGACTGAGTGGAGCAAATATTATTCAATGCATATATGATTGTGTCAAAATGAATCCAAATATTATGTATAACTTTAATGCAGTAATAAAAGCATTTAAAAAGTACATGTGTGAGATGGAAAAAAATACAAGGCTTTTTAGGCTGAGTATGCCCTAAAGGTTTCAACTCATCCTTTATGATCTAAGAGCCATATGTCTGGTCCTATGTTTGAGTCTCTGACTAGCTTCTTGCTTTGCATGTGTTAAGTTCATATCACTGCTTTGACCTACAGTTGGGCTGGACACTTCTCTTACAGAGTCTTTAAATTGACTATATTCCTCATCCATCCACCAGAGTAAAACAGGCTCCCTCTGATGCTTCTGACCTGGTAATGTTGATCTGTCACATATTTTGTTGACCACAAGTTCTTGCAAAGTATCCTGAGCACTTCCAAAATACACTACAAAAATGTTGCAGGACTCAGGAACCTGGCTCTCCAGCTGTATCTGATCAAAGTAATTGTCAGGCTAATGCACCATCTGAATTCTCTAGATTATGCTGTAACAGAACAGGTTTGATCAGGAGTGTGTAGCTCTCAGCATCTGGGACATTTTGCATGGCCCTCAGCCTTCAGCCAGGTGTTATCTTACCAAATGCATATTCATAATGCCTTCATGCCTATCTGATGGCAATCTGTTACCCGAAATTCTAATAGAAAGTCACCCCTCCACCAATTTCATCAGCACCCGATCTGTGGTATTTGTGGGAGCTTAAAAGATGTTACTGTACCATGATGGAGACTTTGTTTTGGACAAGGAAGCAAGGTCCCCACAGAAAACAAAGTCACCCTGGAAGTATCTGATTAAGTGCAGCTGTCTGGGTTTTCTCTCAGCCAAGAACACCTTGAATTCTTAGTGAAGGAACACTTGGAAATTCTATGAGACCCTCATTGTTGTCAGTAGATAAAGAGGTAGTTCAATGGGCCCTCCAAGAATGGATGAAGTTGCGTATGTCAAATAATATATCTTTCTTTAGGTTTCTACGATATTAATTTGCTGTGTACTCATATTTGTGTATTGATATCAATATATATAGGGATATGAAAAGACTTATAAATTGATTTTTTTAAAAGAGAAATTCTATGTATTTATTAAAAACATTTATTTGTAATTGTGGATGTAATTTTTTTTACATAGAAAATTGTATTTTGGATGTTCTTTTACTTACTATGATCAATCACCCCTGAATCACACATAGAGATAGATATACATATATATCAAATTTCATTTTATATAGGTATTTTATATAGGTACATACCTATGTGGTTATTCTTATTTTGAATAGTGTTCCATCAAGAGATATATTGATGTCTGTGGGTAGATATAAATAATTGTCCAAAAAGGACATTTTTGCTGAGTAGACCTTATAGCTTTCAGCCTTGCATTGGTGACCTAAGTACATATAGAATTCTCAAAGGGTTGGTAGCTTAAGGTTTCATGGCTGCCTTTAGGCCTCAGCTTCTACCTAGCTTTTTTCATTGAGTATGCATTCATTGAGCATTGTTGGTCCAATTCCATCTCCCATGACACTCAGGGACTTTAAACAATGGTATCTCCCTCATGAATCTACCTGAGGAGAAAGACCCTGCCTCTGACCAGCAAAATATGGGTCTGTCATAAAATACTGTAGCCAGAAAATCTGTAAATGAGTTTATGCTCTGGAGTTTGATTCCAAAAATGATACAGGCCTCAGGTACCTGGCTTTGAAACACTGTCTATTCAATGAAGGTGATATAAATCCACAAAGAGCTATGACTCTCCAGATCCAGGTAGGCATCATAAGTGGTCAAACCCAGGAATGTGCAGCCTTCAGTAGGTGAGGAAATATGCTTGCCTTCAGATGACCTCAAAAATACTCAGTTTGTCCAGCCAAGAAGCAGTGATATTCAGAAGATTCAGAAGGCCTCCTTGGCAACCTGAAGGCTCCCTGTGACCTGAAAATCATCTTCCTGGGGGTGAGATACTCTTCCACCTAATTTTATTCACACCCCTCTCTCTGACCCATTTTTTTACTGTACAAAAGTGTTTTCATCATTATTGTTTCTTGTTATCCTGATAAATGTGTGGCAAAAAGGCCAGATCTTCAGATATTTGGGTCACAGTGATTCTCTCTGGTTAAAGAAACTACATAGGTTTGAATCCTTAATTAAAAATCACCTAAAACTGCCACTGCAGGAACTCTCTGAACATTGGTTTTTTTTTATCCCCATTGCTGCCAAAGAAAATGAGGGTTTCAATGGACCCTATCAAGAATGAATGAGGGCACATGTTTCAGATAATATGTTTTCTAGGTTAAAATCATAATAACTTACTGTATATACATATTTATGAATTTATTCTTTGATAGCTTCTGTTTGTGAAAAATTTTTAAAATGCACTTATGAATGTAAGTAGTTTTTATAAGAAAGTTCTCTATATTTACTTCTGGAAAGTTGCATTGTGTTTTTGGCTTTTATGTCTTTATGAAAGATTTCAACCAAGAAACAGGTTTAGTAAAGTATAGCAAAGTTTATTAGAGGATGAAGAGGAGGAAATGCTCTCAAGGGAAAGAATGACTCATCTAAAAAAGGATGTCAACAGATCTATTCTTTGTGTCTCACTTGTTTTGGGGGTTGAGGGGCAGTTGACAGAGGGTCCAGACTAAGTACCACAGGCTGGCTCTCAACTGACAGTTGGAATGTATCAGATTTCTAAATCTTTATTGCATAGGTTTTACTCAAGAAGAGAGGTTGCTCCTCAGAGTAGTGGAAGGAAATCTCTGGGATTTGCTGCTTTTTTAGTCAGGTCTGTGTCACAATGACCATAATATGTGGGTAACAAATGTAGAAGAGGAAATGTTTATTTGGCTCACAATTTCAGAGGTTCTGGGCCTGGGGTGAGTCAGAACATCATGGCAGAATGCTGTGGTGAGGGGAAGCAGTTCAATACATAGGAACGAGGAAACAGAGAACTTTGCTCTCCAGGGACAAAATATAAACCCCAAAGAACCTCCTCTCCCAAGTGGTTTACTTCCTCTGGTCATACCCTACCTGTTTATAATTACCACCCAAGTAATCCATAACTTTGGATTAATTCACTGATTACCTCAAAGCTTTCATAATATGAACATTCTTGTGTTGTCTCACACAAATAGCTTTTGATGGACACTTCATATCTAAACCATAACTTTCCTCTCCCAGCCCCCAAAACCTCATGCCTATCTCACAATGCAAAATACATTTAGTCCATTTCCAAGAATCCCCATGGTCTCAACAGTTGCAGGATTACCCAAAAGTCCATATGAAAATCTCATCAGAGACTCAAAGCAAACTCATGGATGTGTTTCCCTTGTAAAGATCAAAAGCAAGTTACATAAATCCAATATATAATGGCACAGAGTAAGCATTGCCATTCCAAAAGGGAGAAATGAAGGCGTTGAAAGAAGGGATCAGACCAAAGCAAGACTGAATTCTAGCTTGGTAATCAAGTCCTATAGCTCCTTGTTCACCATCTGAGGCACAAGGCATTGTGAGGTTCTCTCCAAAAGGTCTGCGTAATTCTGCCCCTAAGGCCCCTGCTGGTTACATCCCACATTATTCCTCTAGTGGCTTGCCTGTGCTTGATTCCTCAGTAGATGTTTCAGTAACTGTCATCTGTTAATCTTGGGGGTCTCCACTGTAGCTTTGGCTTCTTTCCTCATATATTTATGCATCATGCTTCAGGAGAAGCCCGCAGGGATTCTGAGTTTATTACACTTTGTCTGGACGCCTAGGTCTTCCTTTGTAATCTCAGTGGAAGCCTCTAGCTCCAGCATGCTGCATTCCTGCAGAACCAGCACCACATGGTTGGTGCCAATATCTGCTGCTATCTTCAACAGTAGCCAAGCCTCCTGGGATCATTATTGCAACAGTCTCTGAGTGCCTGGGTAGCTAAGCAGAATGCAAAAGCTTTCTAGGCACCCTGAGCAAGCAGATAACCCATGGCCTGTTTTCAAATAATTTTTTACTTTATATCCTTGAGCCTGAGATGGGTATGGTCTTGTCTAATCCTGAGATCTCTTCAAGCCATTTTTTCTTTATCTCTATGAAAAGTACTTAATACATCTTTAGAGACTGTAATGTCTTCAAAATGCACAACTTCCTTAGCTCCGGTATTGCTTCTGCTTTTCTGGCCAAATTGCAAATTTTTCAAATATATCTGATCTGTTTTCTGTGCTTGACTAAAAAGCTGCCAACAATTTTCATGGCACCACCTGAGTGCTGTGTTACCTTGAAGTTTCCTCTGTCAGATTAATTAGTCCATCACCCTTAAATTTAGCCTCATAAGAAGTCTCAGGACATGGATGAACTGAAACCAATTTCTTTGCCAGAATATAACATGAATGGTCTCTAGTCTTATTTCCAGTGGAATTTTCATCCTTTGAAATCTCAAGAGGAAGAGGAAGTCCACAGTCCTGTCAGCATTCTGGTCTTCTGATCTCCCATCAGAATCATCTATTAAGCTCCATTTAAAACATTCTAAAGCTTTTCCAACTTATATCCCTAAACTTTTCAAAATTCCTCCACCTGCAAACCAGCTCCAAAAACTTCTGAACCATGTGGTCAGATTTGTCATGGCAACACCACCACTTCTTGTTACCAATTTCTGTTTTAGTCAACTTTTTGTCATCATAACCAAAGACATGAAAAGAGCAATGTAGAGGAGGAAAATTTTGTTTTGGCTCATGATTTCAGACGTTCAGTCCATGTTTGGCTGATTCCATACCTCTGGGTCTGAGATGAGGAAGAACATCATGGTGGAAGGACATGGTGGAGGAAAACAGCTCAGAACACGGCAACCGGTAAGTAAAAAGGGAGAGTTTTACTCATCAGGGACATAATATAAACTTCAGACACAGCCTCCCTCTTCCCTCCTGAAACCTATCTCCTCTGGTCACACACTACCTACCTATATTTACCACCCAGTTAATTTGATTCAGTGGATTAATACACTGATTAAAGTTCTCATAATCTAATAATCTTGCTTTTGAACATTCTTATATTGTCTCATACATGAGCTTTTGGGGTACACATCACATCTAAACAATAGCAGCTGCTTTTTTCATCTGTTAAACATGGTCTTACAATTAGGAGGGATTCATCATCAAACAATCAAGGACAAAAGTATAATGACAGAATAAGCCAAGGCTGGTGCCAATCC
>PVKS010010603.1:0-59547 GCA_004027875.1 Aplodontia rufa | reverse complement strand
TACAATGGAATACTACTCAGCCATTAGAGAAAATGATATTATGGCTTTTGAAGCCAAATGGATGGAGATGGAAAAAATTATGCTAAGTGAAGTATCCCAATTTCAGAGACTCAAGGGCCAAATGTTTTCTCTCTAGAATACATCTGGAAACAGTATGTTAGATAGCTAAGCTAATAATAACCTCAAAATGTGTAAATTTTTATGCAAACAGGGGGATCATTGCCTAGGATACCTGGAGACGTAGGGAGGGGGGCAGTAGGGGGAGGGATTAGGAAGGATATCTAGGAGACTGGAGGGTGGGAAGAGGGTGAGATCATCTCAGAAGGAGTTTTCTGACATCCACAAGATATCCATTTAACCAGGGGTTCTTATGGGGGAAACAGAGTCACAGGGAACCCAAGGGGGACATCCATGACATGGCATCAGCCTTGGATAACTGTGTAAATATATATTTGCTTTTGATTGTTTGACAGTGATTCCACAATTGTAACTCCATATTCATCTAATAAAAAAACTGAATACAAATGTAATTGACAATAAAATTGTATCTTTATAACACTCTGACACTCTCAATGTAAACAGGACATAAAAGCCAGTGGTACTATAGTGTATCAAATGTGAAGCACAGGGAGTTATAGTAACATCCTCAAAGTCACCCTGAATGATGATCACTGAGCTGGGATTGTGATACAGAATGAGGGAATCCAATTTACTGGTCTACCTACTATATAACCCCTCTGCAAGCTTGCTTTTTATTGAGTGCTCCTATGTGTTATTCATTGTAATAGATGCTGTGGGGAATGCAGGGATTAATAAAATATAGCATCATTGAATGTTCACTTTCCCTCATGCATTTTGATTTTTCCCCTCCTTTACTTGACTGAGCATAATCTAAGAGCATATTATTTTTATGAGCTTTAAAAGATTTTAAATTAGTAGGCTCCAATTATTTTATAGACACTAGGCTCCTTAACAACTGCTTTCAGAGCTTACTACTTTTGATACAGATACATCTTTCATGAGAGACCAGAAAACTAATATGAGGTGAACAAAAGTATAACTGTGTTTGAGGCTATAGTCCCAACAGGCTCAGATGATTTAAATTCTCTGCCCTTGGATGGAAGGTAAATCCATGTTGAATTGAATTCTTAACATTTGTTTGAGATTCTAGGCATTGGCTTTTTATTATAGATGTTTTGTTAGGGGTAAGATCCCCTAAAAATTGTTGATTATTGAGAAATATTTACATTATTCTCAGGAAAACATGTTTTCTGATCTTGTATTACTTGCTTTTACCAACTACTTGTCTAATGTTTGGAGTGTTGCTTTGCATACGAGAAAAGATCTCTGGGGAAAGGACAATGTATGGACTCCCATATCATTCCCTGTATTTAACGAACATTTACATTTGATAAATTTTGTAACAAATATTTATTGCTTTCTGTTGTATAAAAATATCATTCTAGGTGCAAATATGTTATAAGCTTACATGCATCTCAATATTTATTGGAGTATACAGAATTCTAAATGAAAATAATATTGCAACTTACTGTATCCCAACCAGCATTTATTGAACCCTTAACATATCCCGGGTACTGAGTGGCAATGTAATTATAACCATCATTCTTTGTGATTGAAATGTTAGTAGAAATTTTACTTTATATACTACTTGAGGAATGTCTACATTTTGAATACAGACACAAATGATAACTCTGAGTAGAGGCTTTTTGAATAATCAAGATTAAAGTTAAAGAAAATTATGTAGGGTTATTGTTCAGAGAATAGCAGATGTCCTTGTGAATGGCACTTATATAAGTCTTAGTTCAGTGAAAGAGATAATGAGGCTATAGATGTGGATTTGTGAATGATTGCAAGGTGTTAAGTTTTGTAATCAGGACTGCTCCTTTAATCCTGCAGGAACCAGAGAACCACAAAAGGGTCTTGAACATGGATCATATTGAGCATGTGAGTTTATAAGATAACCTTGGTTATCTTACATGATGGGGGAAACTGAGACTGCATAAGTGCAATCATTCCGTAATTATCTTACTGTATCGGGTTTCCTTACTCAGTGTGGTGCCTTCGTTTATATCTATGTTGTAGTATGTGATAGGAATTGCTTCTTCTCAAGGCTAAATAATATCTCACTCATAGAAACAAAGCAGAAAGGTAGTTACTCAGTGCCAAGAAGAGGAGGAAATCAGTATTTTTAATTTTTTGTTGGGTATATTTTAACCACTATAAAAAAATGTCACTTAAATGTGAAAGAAAAAAACAAACAACAGTAGCACTGCTTAGGAATCTATCACTAACATTCAGTTGAAACATGGAGAGGAACTATATTTAAACAATTGCACCGTGAATAGAAATAAATATATGTGGAAAATCATGTGAGACCCATATTAATTACTAAGGGTGGTATAGATATAAAGATTGCATTGTCTTCGACATCAAGGTGCTCATGGTCTAAGGTGTTAATGAAATATTGACAGTTATTATTAAAATTCAAGATAGAAAAAAACTTATGAAATGTTCAGTGAGGGAAGCTGATGTTTAGAATATTTCAAAGTCCATCAAGACACAGTATATACATCCTTTTCTCCAGGCAATTATAAATATTACTCTCCAGGAGTTCACTATCTGGATATCTCCTGATGGGTGGCCTATCTCTAATTAGGAATTACTATGTGATAATACTCCCTGAAGTCCTGAGATTTCCTCTCTAGGACTCTGACTGCAGTTACTTAGGAAGCCATTCAGTCCTCTTAGAAGGCAATGGTTCTCCATAAACCTATGAAGAGTGTAGGGTAAAAATACGCAGGAAGTTTTTTTGTTTTTTGTTTTTTGTTTTTTTTGCTGTTGCTAGTACTGCTGCTGTATTTGTTTGATTGCTTAATATAGATCTCTAATTAACTGAGAGAAATATTTGGTTAAACTGTAGTCCATGAAACAATTGACTCCTCTATAACCCTTATGCCATAATTTTATTAGTTGTTAAATCATATTTATTCTATATATTAGATTATTTTAGAATTCATTCACACCATTCTTTGTTCATTATTATCCAGTGCTCTTATATGAAAACAAAAACTACAGCAGTAGAATTCAATCAGGAGGATTTTAAAATCTAAAGTAGTGAAGGCAAGTAAGCCAGGATTGCCAATGTCAATCAAAAGTAGAAAACAGAACACCTCCTCCCACCCACACACATATAAAATCAAGTCCAAAACATAAGGTAGTGATGAGGAATAGGGGACTGAGGATGGACCAGATGATGAAGGTAAGTTTCATCACATTGTACTCATTTATACATGAAAAATTGATCATATTCTTCCTAAGTACAGACACTGAATTATATTCAGTGGTGACTTGATAAAAGCAAAAAATGAGATGATGTGTTCCTTCCTGTTTTATAAAAAAATATAGAAGTTCAATTCATTATGTCTTCTTTTCTATAGCTGAGTTTTTTCTAACGTGGGAATACTGGAGCTGGCTCCTAATAAGAGTGACTGGGCACAGGGAATACTAAATAGAATAATATATTTTCATGTTTTTTTTGATTCTCATTATTCTTGATTTTGTGAATATAGGTCAGCACAAAGTCTGGTTTTCTAACATCATTAGTAATGCTTGAGAAAAAAAAACAACCAAACTATATTCATATTATATTCCTTAAAAATATTCTTTCTATAAACTAAAGAATACATTTTTATTATTTTATCCATAAAGCTTTACTTTGCATGAGTGACATTACCCCTAGCACTGAGTATATAAATAAAAGTAAAACAAAGTCACTACTTTTCAAAATTTAATGGCAGATTGAAACAAAATAAGTTTAAAAAATGGAAGTGTGATAATTTGTTACAATAAAAGTTATAAATTAAAATAAAAAATTAAAATGTTAAGAGACTACATAATGAGGCAAGGTGGAAATTATTTTTTTAAGATACAGACAGTGTGAAAGAGAGAGAGAGAATCAATTTTAATTGGTTTTTTTATCTGGTTTTCATTGCTCCAACACTTCATCGTATATATGATGCTGGAGTTTGAACCTGCATCCTCATGCATGTCAGGCAAGTGTAATAACTGCTGAGCCATGGCTCCAACCCCAAGGTGAGAATTCTGTTTTAGAATTACCACACGTATACAATATAAAAAGCAAAGTAATCATCTATATGTTTCCAAAGCCATTTTCCAATTTAATCATCAACTTTGAAATGGAGATAGATATCTTTATTCTCATTTAACAAAAAAGAATGTTGAGATACAGAGAAGCCAGGTGACTGGCTTAGAAGAGCACAGCAATGTCAGGAGAGTTTGTGTAGAACTATATCTCCTCTTAAGGATCAAAGCCAGGGAAATGTCAAGAGACCCTCCACACGTAGAATTCTGCTTGGATACGATCTTCTAACTCATTTTACAATTCCCAGAAAAGACAACCCTTAGTGGCATAGGCCCAGGACTTCAGGTCTCTCACAAAACAAAGCAGTATTCAAGTAATTGACTATGGAGATATAAAGGAAAGGGATAGGACGCTTTTAAAATGTGACACATTAAAGGCAGCCTGCAAGCGCTGAAACACCTCTCAAAATAAGTGAGGCCTGGTCTTTACGACAACTCAGGACTGAAACAGAGGAGGAGGGTAGGAAAGCAAGGGACCCAGGGAAAATGGAGTCCTTGAACCTCACAGAAAGCATTTCCAGTTCCAATCTGTATACTTGATTATGGGAGACACAACCAAATGCTTTTTTTTTCTTTTTGTATCAGGGGTTGAACCCAGATGTGCTTAACCACTGAGCCCTTTCAAGACAGGGCTTCACTAGATTGCTGAGGCTGACTTTGAATTTTGCTTATCCTGCCTCAGCCACTTGAGCCACCAGTATTACAGGCTTCACCACCATGCTTGGCTAAAGTGATGGATACGGAAAATCAACAGAAATCGTTCAGCCAGGCAGCAAATCTCCTACTCACTGTTTCAAAATCTACAGACTCAGGCCCTTAAGGGAACCTACTGTCTCAGGTCCTTATCAGAGGATCTTCACCCTACTGAAAAACCCAGTTTAACCAGTAAACTTGCACCTTGGCCCCTTCCTCCCTCATTCCTTCTGTATCTATTCCAGTTCGTAAGTGGCAGATGAGTCCCAAACTCTACTAGATTCCCCTCCACGGATTTCTCCCAAATAGGCCTGTATTACTGTTGAACCTTTGCTCTCCTCTTTCTTTCTTTCTTTCTTTCTTTCTTTCTTTCTTTCTTTCTTTCTTTCTTTCTTTCTTTTCACCAGTTTCGTTTAATCTCTTTCCTTACATAATGGTGCCGAAACCCAGGACAGGAAGATGGAGCTCTTGGGCTGTCTCCCATCTTCCTCCTTCCAATTCTACCTTACTCTTTGCGTTCCCTCTTTACTTCCCCTTCATACATAATTTAAGATTCAGAGCACCCTCTAAGACCTCTATAGCTAAACAGCAGCCAATTGGCAACCAGAAATCAACCCCTTCCTGGGGTGAGATTTTTGCAGCCTTATTGCTATGCCAATGGAGCAAAAGCTTTTCTGAGATCTTTATTGGTATCCTCTGGAAACCTCATTCTTGTCTCTCCCTCTTTCTGTCTGGCTAGAACTCCAGATCACAGACTTATTCTCCATTTTGTTCCCACATGCAACACAGGTCATACTGATCATCTCACTGGAGAGGTGAGACTCTGGGTCTTTTGAAAAGGGTCTCTGCTAGAGACTCTCTCATTTCTAGACCCTGAGGGTTTTCACCTTGGGATCAGATTTGGGGACACTCACTCACTCCATGGTGATCCTATTCTGCCACTGGGTGGCAAGGAGTAAATGGAGGCTGCTTTGTTTTCTCCTGTTACCTCTGTCACACCTCTCCATTTCTCAATGGTTCAAATTAGGAATTCAGGACCTTTGATCCAAAACTAACAGATCTTGATAACTTCCTACAACAAAATGGCAAATGATCTGAACCAGGACTGATATTTCAAGGTTCTCACCATGGATGGCTCCTCTGGTCTTTCTCTTGACCTTGACTAGTTTTTCTCTCTCATTTTTTCTCTCTCTCTTTCTCTCCACCATCTCTGCATCTGGTGGTTCCAGTAAGGGCCATTCACATTGCTGGCCATAACATCCACCACTAGCCATAACCTACTGGGTGAGTGACTCCCTCTGAGTCTTTTGGATTCCTGTCTTACTCTCCACTGGAATCCTGTAGGGCCCTCCTCAATCCATCTTGCCCAGCATGGGCCAGACCCTACCAGGGCTTCCATGAGACACCCACTTGGGGTACCTTCTGAAACATATCTAGACCCTGAGTCTTCAAGACACAGTCAAACTTGAAAGACTGATATTACAACCTGGACAATAATAGTCACTGGCATGAGAATGTCACATTGATTTACAAGTTTAAAGACATCTTAAAAACTAACCACCAAGATGGCGAACGGTTCAAGGACCACTCTAGGCCTAGTCCTTCTACTTCAGACCTTCTCTCTGCTCAAACTGCTCAACTTTTAACATTCTTCTCTGCAAATAAAAACCCCTCAAGGGATTTATCTCTTTGGACCCCTCCCTCTTTGGAAATTCTGCTTCCTTTCCATTACTCTAAATCCTGTTACTTTCCTCTGTCTGATCCTGTGTCCAGGATCAGATTTCATTCCTCAAATTTACAAAACAGAAACCCTGAAGCCATGCTCTGTGTTAGATTTACAGAGATTTTCTCCAAGGTATTCAGAAGGCTGAGTGAAATGGACAATTGCTCTATCACTTTTCTCACAGGAATTCTCTACTCTGTTTTGTACACTCTTTATCAAAAATACCAGAACCATGTGAACCACATGGCTGCCAGACTCAAGACTCAGGGGAAAGGCTTTGCTGGAGTGAGACTTATCAATTGCTTTCTGCCTTAGCATAGATAATGCTAATCTAATCTTACTTCAGTTTCCTTTTGTGTCAACCAGTTTGATCAAGAAGCTGAAGTCTCTCTTAGAAGCACCTTAGTAATTCTTTGGCCAGGGCTAATCCCTGGTGTGAATGCAGGGTCTCTAGAGATGGCTGAAAGCAACAAATTTCTCATGGAAGCTCCAGGTGAAAGCTTTAATCTTCTTTCATGGCTTCTCACCTAATGGTAGAGAGAGCACCTCATCAGTTCCTTAGATAACAGGTTTAGATAAATTCTTAGTGTGATCTAAGGACCCCTAAGGCAGAATCTTACCCATTAATCTAACAGTGAATGAGTCACCCCTTTCTCTTTCTTTTTCTTTGTCTTGTAGCAATCTCTTCCAATGTTAGGGGACAGATATATATAAATAGTAGGAACACTAGGATAAGGAAATAATTCTACCAAATTGGACTACTAAGCTGAATCCACATATTTTCTTTTCCAAAAGGCAATTCACCTTCAGGAGAGCTTGCCTGATTGAAGAGAACATGCTATGTCACATTCCTCATCAAACTATATCTTATCCCCAGATGAAATGCAGGTCCAAAATAATGTTACTAGGAAGAACCAAAGTTACCCTGAAGGACACTTTTGAGACCAGATTGTGAAACTCAGGGGGTTAAGGACAATCCCTCCTAACCAGAATCCAATTAGAACTGGTTAGCATGGACCAAAGTGACCTAGATTTATCATGGCACTAAGGACTGGAAAGTGTGATGTCATCTTGCTGTCAGTCAAAAGTCACAGTGGATCTATGTGGGACTGTCTGTAAACTTCTCTGAGATTCCCATTATAATTGGAAAGTACAGGAAAAGCAATATCTGAATATAATTTGCTTATCTCAAGAAACACTATTTGAGCTTTTTAAATGTGATTTTATATAAATTTTTGGTAAATGGTAAAAGGAGTTTAATTTGCTTTGTTTCTGAATTCTTTATACAAAGAGTGCAAAAGGTTTCAGTTGTGATTAAATTAATGTAAATAGCATAAAATATTTTATCTTCATAGAGGGGTAATTTTATAATCATTGGGTCAGAATGCAGATTTAAGAAAGGGTAAACAACTAGGAAAGAGATATAAAAGATTATAGGTATGGAAATATACTTTGATATGGAAATTGAAAAATATACTTTGGGGGGCTGGAGCAGTGGCTCCAAGTACCCCAAACCCAGACACCAAACAGCTGTCATGTATACCTGCCAGCTATAGATATATTAGGACTGTTGCAATACCAAGGATCACTGATCCCAACACAGCACATAGATTTTTCCATTTTGGCCCACCCCCAAATCTGGGACCCTAGTAACCAGTAACATATACCACTGAGCTTCAACAGCACAGCGGGCTGCCCAGAAACTCCACCAGATGCCAAGTATGAATCTGGGAACCTATATCCCAAAGGTGCAAAAAAACAAGGCTTCAGGAAGCAACAGCTTTCTGTAAGAAAGTAATCATCAGAAAGGTGGCTTCTGATCCAACCCTTGATGTGTAAGGAAGAAGAACCCAGAAACATGTCTTGCTTCCACAAAGGGAACCCCAATTCAAAGATCCAGAAGAAGCTTTTCTGATATGAAGAAACAAACTATAAGATGTTCAACTCAACCCACTACTCCCCTAGAAAGGAGTCCACGGTCACAGAATAGGATGAAAATCTAGAACAAAGTATAAATGATCTGATATTGAAATGGAACAGTGAACTAAAAGAAGATTTAATGAAGGGACTAAATGAGACAACACAAGAGTTGAAAAACTTGATTATCAAAGAAAAAGACATATTCAAAAAAGAAGTAACAGAGCAAAAATCTTCAGTCAATGACATGAGCGGAATCATGGAAGAATTCAATAATAGACTAATTTCTATAGAAAGTAGAACCTCACCTATTAAAGAAAGAACTGTTGACATTGAGAACAGGCTGAACATGATTGAGCACATAGAGGACAAAAAAGAAAAAAGGTGCACAAAACACAAACAGAATTTTCAAAATGTCTGGGATGAAACGAGAAGAAACAGTCTAAGAGTTATTCAGATACAGGAAGAAGTCAAAATAAAAATGAATGGGATAAGGAACATTCTCAATGAAATAGTTAAATAAATGTTTTCCCATATAAAAATACAGTCAGATATGCTCATACAGGAAGCTTACAGGACACCAATAATTCAAATCATATGAGATATTCATCAAGACACATCATATTCAAAATGTACAACAGGAAAATCAAGGAAAGAATATTAAAAACTGCAAGGGAAAAAAGCTAAATCACATTTAGAGGCAAACCGATATGAATCATTGCTGACTTTTCAGCTCAGACTCTGTAAGCAAGAAGGTCATGGAAGGAGATCTTTCAATATCTGAATGACTACAACATGCAGCAAAGAACACTATGCCCAGCAAAACTCAGCTTCAAATTTGAGGGGGGAAATAAGAACTTTTCATGATAAGAACAAACTTGCTGCATTTGTGAACAGAAAACCAGTTTAACAAAGAATCCTAAAAGATAAACTCCAGATAGAAGAACAATCAAACACTACTCAAAATCCACAAAAGAAGAAAATTCAATAAAGGTACATGCTATCAATAGCCAACCAAGACATCTCAGAACTTACTAATAAAATGCAATGACTATGAACCACAACCACACCACTACTATTCCAACACTGAATGTAAATGGTCTCAATGCACCACTCAAAATACACAGAATATCAGATTATATCAAAAACAAAATCTAATAATATGCTGCTTAGAAGAGAACCACCTGACAGTCAATGACATCCACAGATTGAGGGTAAAAGGATGGAAAAAAATCTACCATCCATATAGCCAAAGAAAGTAAGCCAGTGCTGCAGTATTTGTATGTAACAAAGTAGATTTCAAACATAAAATAATCAGTAGAAATAAAGAAGATATCTCAATATTAGTAAAGGGAATAATTTAACAGGAAGATTTAACAATATTAAATATATACTCTCCAAACAATACTCCTAACTGTGAATAAATTACTCCATGCCATACAACCATTTGTGGACCTCAATACAATAATACTGGGAGACTTCAACACTTCTTTGTTACCAATAGACAGATCATCAAAGTGAAAAAACAATAAAGAAACCTTCAGCATAAGCAACTCCATAAATCAGAAGTACTTAACAGACATCTGTAAAATATTCTACTCCAAATCAGCTGAATAGACCTTCTTCTCAGCAGCAAATGGATCCTTCTCCAAAATAGATCATACTTTAGTTCACAAAGGAAATCTCAACAAATATAAAAAGTTGATATTATTCATTGTATCCTATCAGACCATGACACCATGATCCTAGCAATTAACAGCAAAAAGTGTAACAGAAACACACATATACATGGACATTGAATGATACCCTATTATTTTTTTAGAATTAATTTTTATTGAGTTTTTCACAAGGCTTTTATTGCTCAGATACTTGGTTGTGTACATGGGTTGCTGGAGTTCGAACCCACAAATTTGTGCATGCTGGGCAAGCGCCATAACCGCTGAGCCACCGCTCCAGCCCCAAATGATACCCTATTAAATGAAGAATGAATCCAAAAATACATGAAAGCAAAAATCAAGAAATTATTGGACGAGATTGATAATGAAAACACAACATATTGAAACCTCTGGGACAGCATGAAAGCATTCTGGAAGGGAAAATTTATAGCACTGAATGCCTAAACTACAAATGAGGAGGGATTCCTAATAAATAAGCTTATCCTTCACCTCAAATCCCTACAAAAGGAAGAACAACCCAATCCCAAAGCCAGCAGATGTCAGGAAATAATCAAAATCAGAGCTGAAATCAATGAAATTGAAAAAATTAAATAAATAAAATAAAAAATAAAAGGAATCGGTGAAACAAAGAGCTGGTACTTCAAAAAAATATCAGCCACCTAGGCAGTCTCACTAAAAGAAGGAAGGAAATGAAACAGATCAGTAAGATCACCAATAAAAAGGGAGAAATCACTACTGGCCCCATGAAAACCCAACAAATTATAACAACATATTTTAAAAATCTATACTCCTCTAAATTAGACAATCTGGAAGACATGGACAAATTGTAGACACATATCATATGTCTACATTGACACAGGATGAGATCCTAAACAGCCCAATAACAGGCATAGAATTTCATAAACCAATTAAAACCTACCAAAGAAAAAAGCACAGGACATTATGGATTCCCTGCTGAGTTTACCACACCTATGAGAAGCTAACACCTCTCCTTCTTGAGTTTTTCCAAGAAACTGAAAAGGAAGGCAGTCTCCCAAACACTTTTTTATTACACAACCATAACACTGACACCAAAATCCATTAATGACACATCAAAAAAAGAAACTACAGACCAATATCCATGATGAACATTGATGCAAAAATCCATAATGAAGATAATTCACCACAATCATGGAGATTTATTCCAGATACACAAGGCTGGTTCAACACATGCAAATCAATAAATGAGATTCATTATCATTGATAATATCATTGATAATTAAGGATAAACCATAGGATCATCTCAATTGATGCAGAAAAGGCCTTCAATAAATTCAGCACCAATTTATGCTCAAAACTGTAGAGAAGATAGGGATGAAAGGAACTTATTTTTACTATGTAAAGACCGTATCTGACAAACCCTCAGTTAGTATAATATTAAATGGAGAAAAGCTGAAAGCATTTCCACTAAGCTCAGGAACAAGACAAGTTTGCTTGCTTTCACCACTTTTATTCAATATAGTTCTTGAGACCCTGGCTGGAGGAGTCAGGCAAGAGAATGAAATCAAAGGGATAAGAATAGGAAAGGAGGAAGTCAAACTATCCCTTTTTGCTGATGACATGATCCTATATCTGAAGATCCAAAAAACTCCACCAGAAAACTGCTAGAGTTAATAAACAAATTTGGCAAAGTAGCAGACTACAAGATCAATACTCACAAATCAATAGCTTTCATATACATTAACAATATTAGGGCAGAGGAAGAAATCAAGAAAATGGTCCCATTCACAAAAATCACAAAAAGTATAAACTATTTGGGAATTTATCTGAAAAGGGAAGTAAAAGGCCTCTACCATGAAAATTATAGGACATGGAAAGATATTCTCTGCTCTTGGTTAAGCAGAGTGTATATAATTAAAATGGCCATTCTGCCAAAAGCACTATGTAGATTCAATGCCATCCCTATCAAGATACCAATGTCATTCTTTGAAGATATTAAAAAAGCAATTCTCAAATTCATTTGGAACAAGAAGAAACCCAGAATAGCCAAAACATTACTAAGCAAGAAAGATGAAACAGGTGGATTCGCTATACCAGATCTAAAACTATACTATGGAGGTGTAATAACAAAAATAGCATGGTACTGGTATCAAAATAGGATAGAAGAGAAATGGAATAGAAGACTGAATGAAACCCAGATAAATTACAAATCTGATCTTTGACAAAGGGGTTCAAAATATAACACAGAGGAATGACAGCTTATTCAACAAATAATGCTGGACAAATTGAACAGCCACTTGCAGAAATTTGAAATTAGATTCTTATCTATCACCTTGAAAAAAAATCAAATAAAATTGATCAAGGAACTATGAATTAACCCAGCTACCATACAATTGCTAGAAGAAAATTTATGACCAACACTCCAGCATATGGGTGTAGGCAAAGACTTTCTCAACAAGACTCATAAAGTGAAAGAATTAAAGTCAAGAATCAATGCGTGAAATGCCATTAAACTAAAAAGCTTCTGCACAGCTAAGGAATTGGTAAAAATTGTTAAGAGACAACTTAAAAAATTGGAGATAATCATGGCCTCTTTTCCCTTTGACTGGGGACTAATATCCAGAATTTACAAGGTAGTCAAAAACTTAATATTAAAAACACAAGCAATCAAATCAATAAATTGGCCAGAGAGCTAAGTGGAAACTTCTCAAAAGTGGATATTGAGCAAGCCAATAAATACAGGAGAAAGTATTCCAAATTACTAGTAATCAGAGAAATGCAAATCAAAACTACAATTTTACTTTACTCCAGTCATATTGGCAAAAAATGAAAAATATAAACAATAATGGATGCTGGAGGGATTGTGTGGAGATAGGAGTCCTAGTGCACTGTTGGTGGAATTACAGACTAGTTCAGCTGCTCTGGAAAGCAGTGTGGAGAATCCTCAAAAAATTAGGGATAAATCCACTGTACAATCCAGCTTTCCCTTTTCTGGGTTTTTCCCAGAAGACTTAGAGTCAGCACATTACAGTAACACAGCAAAATCTATATTCATAGCAGCTCAAGTTACTATAGCTAAATTATGAAACCAACCCAGATGCCCCTCACTCAATGAATGGATCCAAAAATTGTATATATATATATATATATATATATATATATATATACACATGCACACGCACATGCGCGTGCACGCGCACACACACACACACACAGTGAGTGAGAGAGAGATAAACAGAGAGAGAGAGCAGGAAATTCTTCATCAATGAGTAATAACCCAATTGTAGCCTTTGAAAGTAAATGAATGACTATGGAGGAAATCATATTGATCAAAGTTAGCCAAACCCAGAGAGTCAAGGTTTGATTGTTTTCCCTCATTTCTGGAAGTTGGAGGTAAACCTAA
The DNA here is from genome assembly GCA_004027875.1 of Aplodontia rufa. NCBI lineage: Eukaryota > Metazoa > Chordata > Mammalia > Rodentia > Aplodontiidae > Aplodontia > Aplodontia rufa. The sequence continues at coordinate 45,974 of PVKS010010603.1, read as the reverse complement.
GCCTGTGTGAAAGGTAGACAACCTCATGTCCTAGACTCAGCAAAGGCATAGCAACACATAATCTAGGGCAATCACAGATATATAGTGAGGGGAGGGGGAGGAGGCAGGTTATAGAGAGGAGAGAGAGGGAGGATAGGGAGGGATCTTGGGGGTAATTCTGGTTTAAGAATATATGCATATTATATTGTTGCTATATGTATTTATGATTTTTCAATAACTCAATTCCTTAGTAAAATAATTAAAGAAAAGACTAGTGAAACTGGTCTACTAGATGCTTAATACCAAAACCAGGATACCAAAGTTAAGGAAGTTAAAGGGTTAAGGAAAAAGTCAATATTTTGGCCCTTGTCCTGATTGGTTAGCCAAACTCACAGGACTATGAGACTTCTCTAAGCCAACCAGTGCAGTCTACAAAGAGGACAGTCATTGGAAAGAGAAAAGTCCCTGTTGCTTCCAAGGAAGCCACATGTGTTCAGAAAGACCCTGACCCATCCTGGCAGATGGCACCACTGGTAGAGGAAGGTTAAATAAGTCAAGAGGCTCTCACATGTCCCCAGTAGTGGACTGAGGAATCTCAGGTGACATAGGAATGAGACAGGTTAAGAAAGATAGTAAAATGGCTAGGTATTCAGGACCATGGGCCCCATTCAATCACACATAGAAGCTAGCCAGTGGAGAGTGATGGACATGAATGCTCAAGGCCTTAATATGCAAAACACCAGTTAGCTCATGTGTGGGAGCTAGGGCTTTGTCCCAGAAACTGGAAAACTAAGAAGTAGGATGGACACAGATGGGAACTAGGAAAGAGTTGCTATCTGTTTTGAATAGAGTTTAATCAATGACTTTGATGTTTAGTTTCAACGCCTATTTTATATAGAGATTAACCAATGATGTTGCTGCATTTCTCACTGCCTGCTTTGCATGAATCTTAATCAAGGCTCATACCCAAACCAATATAATCCCTGGCCTAATGTACTTCAGATGGTGCCCTGCTTCTAGGTACCTCTCTGCCTTGGGGAGCATCTGCTCTCCTTCCTTAAATAAATCCTACTCCTTTTACCTTCCCTTTCGTGCCTGTCTGTGGATTTTATTCTTCAAATTCACAAGACAGGAACCCAGAGATTGGCCTCGAGTTCCTGGTGTGAATTTCCACCACACCAAGACCTGCAACACACTACTCAACAGTAGCAGGGAAAACCTCAGCTCTCTGCTGGGGAGCTGCTAACATTATTTCTGCTGCAGAAACCTGCAGCCAGCCCAAATGCCCAGTTTTAACTGCAAACCCTAGAAATGGGCTATTTTGGCTGATGGAATCTGCAGCAAGCCTAGACTCCATTTGCCAGTGAGAGAAGAGAATCTGGCACCATCTCAAAATCCCCGCATCAGGAATAGATAGGTGAAAAAAAAAAATCAATTTTGACCATTCTTAAACGCCTGGCAGGAGAGTTATAACCAAAGCACAGCTATATGTGAGCATTTAAAAGGAAAGACATTGATTCTTTAAATGTAACTCAAAATGTACACTGGTGTCATTTCTCATATAAGTAAATAAAACTGGGAGATTATAAAGGGTTACAAAAGGTACTACCAGAGTCACAAGTTTGTTCTATGTCAGCTTGAGACCCACAAATTTTTCTAACTTCCTAAATGGGTAAACTCAAACTGGTTTTCACTGGTATGATTATTTCCTTCTAACATTTATCCCTCAGACCAAAATGTCTTCCACTCATGAAAAAAATGACATTCGAGATCACACCTTAAACCCTAAGAAGTCATTATCTTCTTGGTCTTTAAAGGCTGGCTGATACACTGATTGTTTGTACTAATTGCAGAGAGATCATGTTCTTGCATGATCTCTCCCCCATTTACACCATGTCCAGTCACCTGCCAATCACCCCCATCATGGACCCCTGGACTGCCCTGATACAGGATATGCCTAGAGTCCATTAAGTGCCAGGTAGTCATGGAAATATGATCCTCTGTGCAGCTGCCTCCCAATGTCTACTGAAGCCCCCTAGATAGACCCTCTGGAGAGTTTCCCTGACTGTCACAGTCAGCAGCCAACTGTCTACACAGAAGAAGCCAGAACAGTCATCACTCTTTTTCCCCTAAATGTAGTCAAGAACCTCTTCAGAAGAGAATTAAGTCAGGAGATAGATTATCTGCAGGCAGATAGAAAATGGGGACCTCAGAGAATGGGATCAAACTAACACGGACTAAAACCCTAGGCTAAAACCTTTTTGGTTTTTACTATGTGGGGAAGGCCCCACTCACACATAGGTGACCAACTCCTATTCTTTGGCAGGAACACTCAAACCAAATTAAATGCCTCCAAATATTTTAATGCCCACCTTAGCTCCCCACACTCTTTTATCCTCTTATGCCATTCCCTTCCTCTCTAACATCTCCTTTTCAGCTCTCCTCCCTGAGATGTCAGCCACAATGTGGGATACCTCCAAACCCACCGTGACCACTCACCCATACTCCCATTAAAATTTCCCTACATGACCCTGTCTCCACCTAAAGCAAGTTATCTCTTATCACTTCCCTGGCTGATTCAATTACTACCAGGGAATCTTCTTAGGCAGAATTAATACTTATGTCTGTTTACATACTAACTGGATAAAATTTTCATATCATTGACCCAACTCATTATATCTCTTTAGAGTCTGGAATGATGGATATGGAAATTACCAGAAATCACTCAGCCAGTCAGCAAATCTCTTACTCTGTGTATCAAAATCTACAGACTCTAGCCTAAGGATACTCACCCAACTGAAAAACTCATTTTAATTCCCACCCTACTGAAAAACCCAGTTTAACCAGAAAACTCACACCTTGGCCCCTTCCCTCCTCATTCTTTCTGTATCTACCCCAGGCTATATGCAGTCACTGGGCTGCCATCCATAGGTTTCTCCTGCATAAAACTGTGTTCCTGTTGAGCCTCTGCTCTCCTCTCTCTTTCTTTCCTTCTTTTCACCAGCTTCATTTTGTCTCTTTCTTTACATTCAGTACTTCTAGTCTAATCTAAAATTTTTTTGATGAGCTGATTCCCTTTTTAAATTTTATGTAAATAGACAGCAAGTAATAATAGAAATGCCCAAATTTTGTAGATGTTATCAACACTGCTTGGCACTCACTTTTCACTTGATAATTTGAAAAAACCCATCTTAAACATATCTAAAGTATAATACCTGTGTCATTTTGCTAGGTAGGGGACAAACAGGTGAATGGTAGGAACAAGAAGTTAAGTGAATAATTCTATAAAATGGTTCCATTGTGCTGACCCCATATGCTTTCTCTTCCAAAAAGGAGTTTGCCTGAGGACACACTGCCTCACCTAGGTAAAAAGAATGTATAACATTCCTCAGCAAGTTACCTATTGTCTGCAGAGGAAATTCCATCCCTAAAAAATGTGTATAGGAGGAATCTAAATTACTCTTAAGGAAGAGACCATTTCTGACCACATATTAAAATTCAGGAAGATAAGAATATTTCCTCTTAAATAGAAAATCTGTACAAATGTGTGATTAAGAATTCAATTGGAACCAGTCAGCAGGGACCAAGGTAAGCTAGAGCTGCCGTGAAGTGAGGCCTTAAACACCCATCACCTTGTTGTCAATCAAAAGTCAAGAGGTGGGCCTGGGTGAGACTGTCTGGAAACTTATTTGGAAACCCAATAAAAGTGGAAAATAGGGCTGGAGCGGTGGCTCTGTGGTTACGGAGCTTGCCTGGCATGTGCAAGTGAGTTCAAACCCCAGCACCACATACACAATGAAGTCTCAGAACAACAAAAGCCACGTGAAAAGCTAAATAAAAATTGATTCTCTCTGTCTCTCTCTCTCTCTCTCACTGTCCCCTTTATCTTTAAAAAAAAAGTGGAAAATAGGAGATGCACATTGTCTCTCTCCTCTCTGAGAGGATGCACTCTTTCCCTTGTGAGTGTTTCCTTTCCCTTTTCCTATCCCTTCCATAAACTCCTGTTACACTGAATGATATATTTGAAATATTTTCTACTTGATTGCAAGAATTGGATTGGTGGGATCTTTGTACTGCCTCAATTTCCCCAAAAGGCCCCAGCTTGGTAACAGGGCTATTATGCAAAGTGGCCTAAAAATCAGAAATTTTATTTTCTCAGAGTGCAGAGGGGTTGGAATTCTAAGATCATGATGTGGATGAGCCAGTGGGGGGAAAAATCACAATGTGTAGTTTTATTTTGGGGTTGATAAAGAAGAATTGTTCCTTTTTCTTTAAAGGGACAAATAGCAGAGCCTCACTGCTCCACATAAGCATATGCATATCAACTTGGCATCCCTTTCCTCACTCCTGCTAACAAACAAAGGACATTCCTTAACAAAAAATGTTACACAAACCTGCTGATAAAAATGAGACTGCAATCTGATGCAGTCACTCTGGAAAGCATATGGACTTCTCAAAAAAATTAGATATCAAACCACCATACCATCCAGCTGTCCCACTATGGGGTATCCCAGAAGAGCTAGAATCAATTTATTACAGAGATACAGCTACATCAAAGTGTATAGCAGCAGTCCAATGTACAATAGCTGAACTATGGAAACATCCTAGATGCCCTTCAGTGGATGAATGGATCCAAAAACTATGATAATGTGTGAGTGTGTATGTGTATATATATATACATATATATATACACACACATTTACACACATGCATACATACACACACACACACACATATACATGTATATATGTGTGTATGTATATACACATACACATACATACATACAATGGAGTTTCTGCTCAGCTGTTAGAAAGAACCATATCATGGCTTTTACAGGTAGATGATGGAAACAAAAAAGTCATGCTGAGTGAAACAAGCCAAACACAGAGCCTTAAGGGTCAAATGGGAATAAGTGAGTAGTAAATGTAGGTAGGTGCGGTGTGACTGAAGGAGATAGGTCTCTGGTCACGGAGGGCCTTCCTTTGGGGTTTTTATTTTGTTCCTGGTGAGGAGACCTGGCTCTTTCTGCTTCCTGATTGTCATGTTCTCAGCTGCTTTCCTCCTCTGTACCCTTCTGCCATGATGCTCTGCTTTATCTTAGGCCTAGAGCAAGAGTCAGCCACCTCTGAACTGAGACCTTTGAAATCGTGAGGGCCAAATTAAATCACAATTAAACAAATTCTTTTTGCTTGTGTTCAGTCATACACCTCAGTATTTGTATCTTACTTCAACCAACTTGCAACTGCTGTGGCCTAAGATAATTTTTTTAACCTGTGTGTAAATTCTCAGTATCTTTTGCAAAGCCCGCTATGCTTACAAGTAACAAATACATGAAAGATATAGACTACTTCTCATTCTAGATCTACTTTCTGGTCCCCTCTCTTCAGCTCAGTCACACTCACAATCACAACCACGTTCACAGTCGCACTCACAAGAAATGTGGATGCTGGTGGAGGAATATGCAGATAAACTTTGTATTTGATTTCTAGGCTGAGTTTTATTGGAGTTTCACTGAGAAATATTTGTATTTTATAAACACATAGGAGAGCATTAAATCCTCATAGCATTGTTTTGTACTGATTTTATGATGTTACTATTTACCAGTGTCTTCTGAGAAACAAGAAAATGGATAGTGCCAAACACACCCACGCAGACTTATTTCATGTATCATAATCTAAATTATGTGTGGTAGTAGTTTTTAGGAAGATCAGAGTTGGAAATTTTTATATCTCAACTTCATTATTCAAACTCTTTCTTATTAGATATATAAGTTAAACAAAGTGTAGACAGTAGGCAAGTTATGTATTATATTGAGTTGTATTGTAGCAATATTATGTTTTGTTAATTTGATTTTGGGAGGCAACCATTGATAAAACACTTTTGGGATATTTAACAGTTTTTTGATGGAAAGAAAAATGCTAACATTGTGAAACTCACTTAGATTATATACAGTTTAAAATGTAGGAAAATTGTATCTTTCTGTTAAGTTTATATGATATGTATTTATGTCATCTATAATATAGTAAATTACTTCTTTTTTTCTTTAGTTCTAGGGATTTCATCCAGGGCTGTTCTTCCCCTGAGGTACATCTCCAGTGCCTCTGTCTCTCTCTCTATCACAATTGGTTTTTTTGGGACAGACATTGTCTAACTTGCTGAGGCTGTCATGAAGTCCTGAAACTTGTAGTCCTCCTGCCTCAAACTCCCAAGTTGATGGGATTACATATTTGAGTCACAACCCCAAAAAAGTAAACCTCTTGATGTGAGAATGTTATAGGAAATCTGTTGTATTTATTTAGTTTACTGAATAACTTATTTATGCCTGGTGGGGAAATAGGGGAAACTATTAGTAAATATCGGAACAAAGCTCCAGTTTTCTACAAAGGGTATATACAATTAGTTTTCCTAAGAAGTTAAGGTTTGGGATCATAAAATCATCCCATTCTAAAAATGATTCTCCTTATAGGTTTGTGACCTCTAATATGGTAAAGTGAGTGATCTCCATAGTTTTAATATTGGGAGTTCAGGTTAATTTGAAGTGTATAAACACGAGAATGAAGATTTTCTCTTTGATACTCAATGGAAAATTTTGAATCCTGTAGCTTCTAGAGGTTTGCCTCAGTTTTTATTTCAGTGACAAGTAGGTAGTTACCTGGATTATTTGAACAAGACTATGAACCTAAATTTCTGCTTGTTTCAGGAGAAAGATGCATTGATTAAAAGATACTGAATTCTTGCAGAATCTGGGTATAAATTAATTACAGACTCACTGAGGGTTCTTCATTTAAATCACACAGGAACAAAACTGAATAGTTATTTTCTCAGTTATCCACAATAAATAATGCCTAATTAGTATCAGCTAAGTTGATAGAGAAGTTGATAATTTACATACAGAGAAAGACTTATGTCATTAGACATACTTATCTTTCTCCTGGCTGTAAAAGGTAAATTAAAAGGCGTGCTGTTCAAATATTTGCCTATCTCTGTACCTAATTCTCAAAACATTCCTCTTGAACACATGCAGAGATATTGTTATCAATACTAATTATAGATGATATAACAGTGGAATGGAGATCTTAGCTAGAATCCCCTATATAGAAAATGGTATCTTTTAAGCCAGGTCCCAGTTTTACCTGATTCTGGGCTCATTTTAAAGTTTTAAATTTCACACTAGTGTTTTGTAATCTTTCATTTGATGATCAGTCAGTTCAGCCCCAAAAGGAGACACGGGTGAGGTTAAAAAATGAAGCTTCCTATATCCACAGATCCTCAAGACAAAGGGACAACAATCCAGGCAAAGTCACATAGGGAAGGCACCACAGAGTGATCAAGAGGCAGGATATAGCAGTGAGAGGAAAGGTTGAGCCAGAGTCTTCAAAGGAGTTTTTTTACCAAATAGACAAACAGGACAAGAATAAATAGTTTAGAATGACTAGTGTGAACAATTTTGCAAGGGTCTGCACTCCAGAGGTGGCCCCTCCCTGCTAGGTACCTGGCACTAGGATGATTGATTCAGAGGAATAGGATTCCTGAATATTTGCATATCAAAGGCATGCTCCTAGCTCAACAATTTACTATATCTAAGAATTGTGTGTCCCACTGAAGGATGATCTTTTCTCACAGAGTGGAGTTTTATTCTTAACATCAAAATGTCATACTATGTAGAAACATACACACATAAATACATGTGTGTATCTGTGTGTACATATACACATGTAAATATGCACAAACATGTACACATACACAGTGACTGCCAATCAGCCTTTTTTCTTTTTCCTAAAAATTAGAGTATCTTAAGTTTTCTGTTATTTCAACTTGTTATCATTCCATGATATTTAAAAGATATGTACCACTGACTTCCCAACTTCTCTGTCAAAATGGGCAAGCTGATCTCTTAGCATGCTGTTACAGAGCCTCATAAATTAACTCTAAAACCAAACTTACAGAGTTAATTTTAAAACTCTATAAATTATAGTTGATGGAATTGAGAGATGTGATATTTCAGTAGTTCATAAAGGTGAATAAGTGGGTCATAACTTGCTGTATAATTAGTGAACAGAACAGAAAAGGAGTATAAGTAGAAGATTTCCAAATATGCTATGTATGGTAATGAAAAGGGTTTTAAAGTTTGCTGCACTTGAACAACATTTATAAATAGTGGGATATATGTAAGTATAAAATACACTGTTTCACAATGGGAATTGGTAAAAATGCCAACATGTATTTTCAGAACTTCCATGAGGCCCATTTTAGAACAACATTTGACATTATCCACATATAGCATTGCTTGAATTGAGAAGGCAAGATGGGCAGAAAGGATGTGGCCATTTTAGAAAACTAGAGTACAAACAAAAAACTTCATCATTGAATCTAATACTGACAATGACAGATTCCACTGGTGGGAAAAAGAGGAAAACAAACAAAAACACAATCAATACTAAATGAACAAGCAAAGCCTAAACTTTGTTAGGCTTTTCCAAGGTGTGTCAGGTGATCCCTGGTGCTCTTTGATCTTAAAGGATCTATTTTTCTCAAGTCATTCTAATTCTAAGAAATATTGCTACCTAGGTATCCATATTCCTGTTTGGAAAAGGATCTTGGATCTGTAACCACATTCTTTTTTTTTTGAACAACCACACAAGTTTTTAACAAAATAATATAAAATGTGTATAGATTCTGGATATTACAATTACCCCCAGGAGTGCCCTCCCAATTACCCACCCTTATCCCTCCCTTCCCCTTCCCACAATATCTCTAAGAAAGGATTATGTTGTATAGCATTACATCTTATCTGGATTTAACACATGATAATAGACCAACTTTCTCACTGGCCAGGGTCTAGTCCCAACCTCCACAGATGAGTGGAGACAACTGACCATTAGTTTTGTGGGTTAAGCTGATTTTACTCAGCATAATTTCTAACCACATATTCTTATCATTAAGAATACGTTTCCTGGGGCTGGAGCAGTGGCTTGGTAGTTATGGCTCTTACCTGGCATGTGGATGGATGTGGGTTCAAACCCCAGCACCATGTATGCAATGAAGTGTTGGAGCATCAAAAGCCACATAAAAAAGCTAAATAAAATTGATACTCTTTCTCTTGCTAACTGTCCCTCTCTCCTTTAAAAGATAAGATAAAACAAAGAATGCTTCCTCACAAATAAAAACACTTGTAATCCAGGTTTATCCAATACTCTTCTCTGAGTTTTTAGTTCAAGAAATTCTGTAACCAGTTCATTATTGTATCCTGGAAGTACAAGTACCTTCTCTGGGAAGGAAAGATTCATAAATTCAAACCTACTTCTCAGTGATGGGGAAGGATTTCTTTCCTAAATATGACTTGAATTTCTTTTCATCCACAGTAACTGACCACTGTGTTATAAGGACTTTGACCTAACTGACTGATGCACTAACAACAAAGACAGGCTCTGTGACACAAGCTTTCCACATGCTTCAGAAGTATTTTAACACAGATGCACACACACACACGCACACACACATGCTCACATCAGCAATAATAACAATAATAAAAAAGGATAATCAATGGTAAACATAGAAATGACAAAACACACAAAAAATAAAACAACAATAAAAAACACCTTACAGTCCTCAGCCCTTGCTAGAGAACACTCAGATTAATAAACTGCAGATGCTGTTCTATAACAAAACCCTTTCCTCGTATACACTCCCTATTTATACATTTCTCTTGTAAAGTATGACATTCATATAAATATCATACTGAAAAATATTCCATAATTTTTTCTCTGATAGTGTCTCACTATGAAAAATCATTTAACCTTTTTATTTATTTATTTATTTATTTATTTATTTATTTTTAAGAGAGGACAGTGAGAGAGAGAGAGACAGAGAGAATCAAGTTTTATTGAGTTTTTCGTATGGCTTTCTTGCTCTGACACTTAGTTGTGTATGTGGGTGCTGGGGTTTGAATCCATGTATTTATGGATGCTGGGCAACTGCTATAACGGCCAAGCCATCACTCCAACTCCCACATAACCTTTTTAAATACAATTTTTTTGTATTTGAAAATTTAATTGGTGGAGGAGAAATAAAAGGTGGGTGGAAATAATACTGTATATCTTGCAGGGTTATGATATTTAAATGAAATAGTATACGAAAGGAATTAGTAATTTCTCCTACATAATAATTTTTAATGCCATGCATCACTTTTTAAATCATAGTGATTTCTTATTTATTGTGCAACTCTTATAAATGATGCAGTAAGTACATTACCACAGAATGACCCTCCAAATGTACCACTCATCCACGTATTCATTTGTGAGCACCTACAATGTGTAACTCTAAGGAGGGTTAATGTATGAATAAAAAGTGCTTCCTACCATCTATCTATCTACCAGAGGAACAAGACAGGTGATCAAACAACTACAATTCATTTTTATGTAACTATAATGGAGACAAAACAGAAAATACAGTGAAAGCACACACAAAAAGTGAGAACTAAAACAATAGGAAAACACAGTGTCTTGTTTACTGCCACTTCCACAAGTGACTTCAAAAATGCTTAGAATATAGAGCAAAAAATGTTGGTGGAGAAGAAGCAAAACAGCAAGTCCTCCTTCCCTTTCCTCTCTTACCCAACCACTCCTTAAACAAAAGAGGTAGTGGTGTGAATCTGGTGTTTTTTGAGTCTTCCCAGTGCCTCAATTGCTTTCCATACATTTTTGTGTGTATCTAGGTATTATATGACATATTATTTTAAAAAATAATAGTGCCAGGTGTTATTACGAGATCTTTTGGGATTTGTTTTGAGAAAAAAAAAAATTTGAAGTTTATATAGCAATAGACCAAAGGTAACTATAAATGATGTTTTACAATTTATGCTGCTGATTCCATGGACAATTTAGTTTCATATACTTTTGTGTTTGTGGGTTTTTTTTTTTTTATCTTTTCTCTCCAGTACTATTGTGGATTATTATATTTGAGCTATGAGCAGGAAGCTAGGCAAACATACACACACAATGACTTAACTCAGAGAGTCCTGCAGAGGTCATCTTAATAACAGCAGAGATCATTCACTGAAGGACAGAGCATACTTGAAGCTTGACAGCCAGGGAAATAAATACATAACCTCTCTCTCCTTTCTGTTTTGGAGCTCCACTGGGGTTGTCTATTGGGCAAATTAAATGGAAGCCAGAGGGCATAGAGAAATTGTTGATATAGCTAATCCAAGTAAATATCCCAGGACAGAGAACAAGGTTGATAAGGGTAAAGAATAAATGTGGATGAGAATGATGAAATAAGCGTTGACTAGAAGTGTGCAAGGATGATAGTTGAGGCACACACTATTCTGACTTTGCACCAATCATAAGTGTACAATTTCTTCCTTGACTGCAACATACAACATCCTTTTGCTTGAAGTAATATTATTTGTAGAGAATTTTCATTGGTGTTATATCATACAGCAAGGAGTACATATATGAGCCAGCCAGATATATTTTAATGCATACAAATTTATTTATGTTATACCTCAATAAAAATTAGAAAAAAAATTGAAAAGAGATCTCCTCTAATTCCATAGAATGAATACACACATAATTTTTTACTTCATTTAAATTATATTCTCAAATTTAACATATTGTTTTCTAAACAATCTTATTTTCAATATCCTTCTAGAAGTGAATAATTTTTGAAGTTATCAATATCTATTATATGAAAATAAAATTGGCTATGAATTTTTCTTTTCTTCTCTTTCTCCCTTCTATCTCACCTATGCATTTTAAAAGACAATATTCAAATTTTAATATTTTTTTCTGTTTTTGGCTTCTTTTCTCTTTTTTATATTTTATAGAGGAATTGTGCTGTTGTACAATGATCAATGCATATGTAGTAATAACATAAAATGGCCCTGATCCTAATCCAGACTCACACCAATATCACCCACACACCTGTCTCTTGGCTCATCTATGATTCCCCCAAAAAGATAAAAATATCTACACACCCTATAGATATGTGTGTACACACACATAAAATATATATATATACATATATGTGTGTGTGTATGTGTGTGTGTGTGTGTGTGTGTGCATTTTCCAGAATTAAATGATTGTATAAGTATTATTTGGCTTCTCAGGTGAGTAAAGAGGTAGCTACTTTGTTGATTCTCCCCATAGATCCCTCACTTTCTCCTCTGTCCCACTTTTTCCCTTCTGTCTTCCCCTGCTACATATCTGTGGTACCCCTAGTTAATGTGTTTCTTCTAATTTGGTGAGTATAGTGCATGAGCTTAACTAAATTTCACCCAAGCCTGGGTTTGGCTCTAGCCTCCAGAATTGAAGGAAAACATTTGACCACTGAGTCCAGAAATGAGGGAAAATGTTTGACCATTACTCAGCATAATGTTTCCATTGCTATCCATTTATCTTCAAAGGGTACCACCATTTTTTCTAATAGCTGAGTAGGACGGATCATATATCAGTCCCCTGTTGGAGGAATCACAGGCCATGATTATGTCCCATTCTGTATGTTCTCTCTTGACAGTTTTGACCAATTCCCTGGCTGAGCAAAAGTTTTTACTTTTATGGCATCCCACTCATTGCTTCTTTATTTTATCTTTTATATAATTTTTATTAAAGAGAGATATACAGAGAGGAGAGAATTAAGTTTATTTAGTTTTTCATGTGGCTTTTGCTCCTCTGACACTTTGTTGTGTATGTGATGATGAGTTTTGAACTTGCATCCTCTGTGCATGCCAGGCAAGTGCTGTAAAGATTGAGCAACCACTCCAGCCCCTGATCCTTGATTTTTATACTTTCACTTTGGGTATATTACTGAGAAAATCATTGCCTATTCCCATTTGCTGGAGTGTTCTTGTATAGTAGCTGATAATTTCTATTTCCTTGATCTATTTTGATTTTTTTTTTTTTTGTGCAAGGTGAGAGGTAAGAATCTAATGTTAACTTTGTGCAAGTGGCTGTCCAGTTTGTCCGGCACCATTTGTTGAATAGGCTGTCATTCCTGTGTATTATATTTTTATCCCCTTCAAATATCAAAGTATTCTATTCTGTTGCATTGGTCTCCATGCCTATTTTGATAACAATAAAATGCTGTTTTTGTTACTTCAGCTCTATAGTATAATTTCAGATCTGGTATTTTGAATCCACCTATTTGCCTTTCTTGCTTAGTTATGTTTCAGCTATTCTGGTTTTCTTGCTATTCCAAATGAATTTAAGAATTGCTTTTTTGATATGTGTAAGAATGATATTGATATCTTGAGAGGGATTGATTTTTATCTGTTTAGCACTTTTGGCAGAATGGCCACTTTAATTACATTAATTCTGCCTAACCAAGAACATGGGATGTCTTTCCATCTTTTCAGGTCTTCTTCAGTTTCTTTCTTCAGTGTTCTATAGTTTTCATCGTAGAAGTCTTTTAGTTCCCTTGTTAGATTAATTCTCAAGTATTTTATTCTTTTTGAGAATATTGTGAACGGGACTGATTTCTCTCTTTTGCCCTATTTTTGTTAGCATATATGAAAACTATTGATTTATTGATCTTGATCTTACAGCCTGCCACTTTGATAAATCTGTTATAAAGTCGAACAGTTTTCTGGTGGAGTTTTTTTGGGTTTTTCAAGTATAGGATAATGTCATCAGCAAAATGGGATACTTTTTCTTCTCTTCCTATTCTTATGCTTCTGAGTTCCATTTCTTGCCTGATTGTTCTTGTCAGTGTTTCAAGGAGCTATAATTGAACAAAAGTAGTGAGAGCAGGAAGCCTTGTTTTATTCCCAGGTTTAGTGGAAATGCTTTCATTTTCTCTCCATTTAGTGTTATAGTAGCTGAGGGTGTGGCATATATGGCCTTCACCAAGTTAGGGTAAGATCCTTTGAATCCTATTTTCTCTAAGAGTTTTGAGCATAAATGGGTGCTGGATTTTATCGAAGGCCTTTTCTGCATTAATTGAGATGATCATATGGATTTCATCCTTAATTCTGTTTCATTGATGAAGCACATTTTTTGATTTGCACATAGAGTGAATTACTCTTGCATCCCTTGAATGAAGCCCACTTGGTCATGATGAATTATCTTTTTGATGTGTTTTTGAATGTGGTTCTGCATCTATATTCGTTAGAGATATTGATCTGTAGTTTTTTTTGTTTGTTTGTTTTTGTTTTGTTTTGTTGTATTTTGTTTTGTTTTTGTTTGGGGTTTTTTTTTTTTCATCTTTGGTTTTGGTATCAGAGTTATGGTTGCCTCATAAAAAGAGTTTGGGAGAGTTCCCTCCTTTTCAATTTCTTGGAATAGCTTAATTAAGAGAAGTGTTAAGTCCTCCCCATAGGTCAAGAAAAACTCAGCAGGGGATCAATCTGGTCCACTGTTTTTCATCTTTGGAATGCTTTTAATAGCTATATGGACTTCAGTACCTGTTATTGGGCTGCTTAGTATTTCAATATCATCATCTTCTGTTAGTTTGGGGATGTTGCATGTGCGTAAAAATTTGGCCATGTCATCCAGATTATCTAATTGAGAGTAGTATAGTTTTTCAAAGTATGTTTAGATAAGCCATTGGATTTCCATGGAGTCAGTGGTGATCACTCTCTCTTCATTGGTGATTTTGTTGATTTGCTTCAATTTTCTCCTTTTAGTGAGATTAGCTAAAGGGTCTTTCAATTTTATTTATTTTTTCAAAGAGCTCATTGTTTTTCTAATTGCTTTTAGTGTCTTTTTGTTTTTTATTTCATTGACTTATGCTCTGATCTTGATATTTCCAGCCATCTGCTGGCTTTGGGAATGTTCTTCCTTTTCTAGGGATTTGAGGTGAGCATAAGCTTATTTATTTGGATGTACCCTGATTTTAAATGTAGGTCCTCAGTGCTATAAATTTTTTCCTTAAGAATGCTTTCATGCTATCCCAGAGGTTTCCATAGGTTGTGTTTTCTTTCTCATTTACTTCTAAGAATTTCTTGATTTTTGGAATTATTCTTCATTTAATAGGGTATAATTCAATCAATCTATACAAATATATATTTTTTCTATCATATAATAATTTGCTGTTAATTTCTAGGATCATGGTATCATGTTCTGATAGGATACATTAAATAACACCTCCTTTTTTATAAGTTCTGAGATTTCCTTTATGAACTAGAATATGACCTATTATGGAGAAGAATCCATGTGCTGCTGAGAGGAAGGTAAACTCAGTCCACCTGGGGTGGAATATTCTATAGATGTCTGTTAGGTCCATTTAATTTTTTGAATTGTTTAGGCTGGAGATCTCTTTATTTATTTATTTACTTTTTGGTTTGATGATCTGTCTATTGGTGATATAGGAGCATTAAAGTCTCCCTGTATTATTGAGCTGGGGTCCAGCAGTGATTTTATGTCAGAGTATTTTTTCTACATACTTAGGAGTATTGGTGTTTGCAGCATGAATATCTACTATGATATATATTTTTTTCTGATATACTGCTCCCTTCACTATGATGTAGTTGTCTTCTTTATCTCTTCTGATTAACTTTTGTTTGAAATCTACTTTGTCATTTATAAGTATTATAACAACAGCTTACTTTCTTGAGCTGTAAGCCTAGTAGATTTTTTTCCATCTTTTCATCCTCAATCTTGGATATCTTTGTCTGAAGTTGGGTCTCCTGTACGCAATATATTATTGGATTTTATTTTTGATCCAATCTCTGAATTTGTATCTTTTGATTGGAGCATTGAACTCCTTCACATTCTGTGTAAGGATAGTTATGTGGTTGTTTTTCATAGCCATCACATTTTATTAGTGAGTTATCTGCTGTCTTCGTTGTCTTTTGATGGAATGTGCTTTTACTGAATTTCCTGTTTTTGTGGGTTTTTGAGGATTATTCTTCTAAATGGAGTTTATCTTTGAAAATTCTTTGTAATCTTTGTTTCCCATTCATGAATCCTGCAAGATTGATCTTATCATTAAATATTCTTATTTCCCCTTTGAATTTGAAGCTATGTTTTTGTGGGTATAGCATTTTGGGCTGCAGTCTGTGGTCCTTCTTGCTTCTAGGTTCTGAGCTGAAAAGTCAGAGGCAATCCTTATTGGTTTTCCTCTTAATGTGATTTGTTATTTTTCCCTTGGAACTTTTAATATTCTCTCCCTGATTTCCATGTTTTACGTTTGAATATGATGTGTCTCAGGGAGCTTCTCATTTGGTTATGCCTATTGAGTGTCCTGTAAGCTACCTGGATGAGCATATCTGACTCAGTTTTTATATGGGAAAATTTTTCTTTCACTACTTCATTTAGAATATTCCTTATACATTTGTTTGTGTTTTGATTTCTTCCTGTATCCCCAATTACTCTTAGATTATTTCTTCTAATTTCATCCCACACATTTTGAAAACTCTGCTCATGTTCTGTGAGGTTTTTATTGTCATCCATGTGTTCATGCTTAGTCTATCTTTCTTGTCAGAAGTTCTTTCTTCAAGAGCTGCACTTCTGTTTTCTATAGAAGTTAGTCTATCATTAATTTCTTCCATTGTTCCTCTGATGTGAATGATTGCAGATTTTAGCTCAGTCACTTCCTTTTTCAGTACGTCTACTTCTTTGATAAGTTTTTCATCTCTTGAATTTTCTTGCTTAACCCTTTCATGAAATCTTCTTTTAGCACATTGTTCCTTTTAGTAATCCTTGACAATGTTTTTCTAGGTTTTCATTCCACTCCCTGCCCATGGACTCCTAGTTAAGGAAGTTGTGTGTTTGAAACAAACTTTTTCCACTTTGATTCCTCATTTTTGAAGAGCTTCTACTGGATCATTGGATTGAGGTTCCCTGTGGGGAAGCAAGGCAATTTTCCAAGTGCTTCTTTGCAGGTCAACAGGTGTGGTCTGACACTACCCTTCTAATAACAACTTCTTACTGAAAAGTGCTTCTACCTGGAGCCTTGTTTGGCACATCTTTTGGATCTAGGCTCTAAGATGCAGATCTGGAACCAGGTGACAGTTCAGGGCAGACCACTGGATTGTTGAAGCTCAACTGAAGAGGTGTGACACTGGATCCTGGGGTCCTAGAGGTGTGGGATGGGCTGGAACAGCCTGCCTGTGTGTCATGATGGGAGCTGGGATCCTTGAAAGTGAGGACAGTCCCAATATAACTGGACCTGATGGGTATACACTGTGACTGTGTGGCTATGGGCAGGGTTCCTCAGGGTTCTGGATACCTGCCAGCATCGGGCAGGGCAGTTCTGGGCTTAACCAGATATATATATATATATATATATATATATATATAAATTTAATTTTAGCTTTTTTAAAAAATACAATAAGTGACACTACAAAACAAAAATCCTAGCAGTTTTCCAAGAGGCACTTTCTACAATGACATAATTAGACTTGGCAGTCTCATAGGGGCAGAGGTTTTAGAGAAAAAGATCAGAACCATGCTGTGCCTGTAGACCTTTGGTTATACAACATTCGAGGGCATCTAGTATCTGTTTCAAAGTTTGGGTACATTTTTATTCTATGTATTAACTTCAGAGATCTACAGTAGACTGATCTGCAGAATAACTGTGGTGCATGCTAATCATGAGAATTATTCAAGGCTAATTTAAATGTGGTTCACAGTATATTCAACTACATAACCTGAGTCCAGGGAAAAATTATACTAGTTATCATATACATAAGGTTGTACGTTTTCAATGGAGTAATATAAGGTGTTTACAGGAAGCAAAGCCTGACTCAGATGGCTTTCTGTTATAATCAGTTGTACTTCATTATCATTGGGGCTTTTGATAGTGCCCTATAAAAGAAATGAACTACCGGGTACTATTTTCTATTTGAACATCTATAGACGGTGCCTTAGCAAGTTATTTATTTGAGATAGCTGTAAATCATAGGGCGTTTCAGTCTCTAAAATCACAGACATGGGCCATTCTTAGAAGGAGACTGCATAGGAATAAACAAAACAATCTTCCAACTCCTAGTTGTTGCTCCCATCTAACAGGGAATTTGTAATTGTCTGTGAAATCCAACATCTGGAGGCTGTTGTCCTATGTACAAAAATTAAAGGTATATAGTAACAATTACTTGAATATAAAGGGCATATTCTCTTTTGAAAAGATTTAGGAAGCAACATTTACTTAAACTTTCTCTTGTTACCCAAGAGCCACATTATTAGCTTCAATGTATTTTCCTTTTATCTTAGTAATGGGATTATTTTAATTAGCTTCTGAGGTCAATGTCACAGTTCTATATCATAATCAACATTCTAATAAGGTAAAATTACATCTTTGTTGCCATTCATTAAAGCTATGGAAGCAACCCAGGGGCCCAGAAAAAGAGATGAAGAAATCATGGTATGTTACACAATGGAGTAGAAGAATGAAATTATAATATTTACCAGTAAATGGATGGAAATGGAGACTCATAGATTAGAGAATAAATAAATATGTGATTAGTAGAGAAGTCATTTTAAATAATTTTAGAGGCTTCAAACACTTGAAAAAAGAACTTTTTATTATTTTCTATTACTAAAACCCTTAATGAATGCAGAGTTTATAAATATAAATCTCCCAAATTTTGTATGAGGAATTTTAAGGGTAATTACTATATTTATGATTATAATACTTTTAAATTTGATGGTTCACTAAGTAAGACAGGCACAATGATGCACAGCTTTAATTGTAGCCAATCAGGAACCTGAGGCAGGAGGATCACAAGGTCAAGGCCAGTCTCTGTGATTTAGGGAGGACCTATCTCCAAAGAAAAAAGAGAAAGAGAAATAAATTAATAAGGTTGAGGATCCTGCTCAGTGGTAGAGAGTCCTAAGTTCAATCACCTGTTCTTAAAAATAAAAATCTAGTGAAGTTATGTATAAGTAGAACTGAGTGATTTTACTGTCTTTATTGAATTATATCATGAAAATATAGCTCTTTTACAACCAAACATAACAAGCTATAGTAGCCTAATTTTAAAAATCTTGACTTTAAAATGAAAACTATGAAATTCATTTGGAAAAATACAAAACTTACAATGGCCAAAGCAGTAATCCTTAGTAAGAAAAGAGAAGCTGGAAGAATCACAATATTGCACTTCAAATTATAGTATGAGCTATGGTAACAAAAACAGCATGGTACTGGCACTAAAACAGACATGAAGACCAATGGAATAGAATAGAATACACAAAGACAAATCTCATAAATAACACTTACCTCATTCTTCACAAAGGCACCTAAAACATAAGTTGGAGAAAAGAGAGTCTCTTTAACAAATGAGGTTGGGAAACTGGAACTCCATCTATAATAGGATGAAACTTAACTCCTATCTCTCACCCTGCACAAAACACAATTAAAAGTAGATCAAAGACCCATGAATTAGATCAGAAACCCTGACCTACATGAAGAAAATATAGACTTAACACTCCAACATTTTGGCTCAGGAACTGAATTCCTTAGTAAGAACCCCAAAGCATAAGAAAAAAAATTAAAAATCAATAAATGGGATGGCATCCAATTGAAAATCTTACAGCAAAGAAACAAGAGTGTGAAGAGAGAACCTACAGAATGGGAAACAAGTCTTTGCCACTTGCACATCAGATAAAGCATTAATATCCAGGATACACAAAAACTCAAAGCAAAACAAAAAATGTAATCAATAAGTGGGCAAAAGAACTTGAACAAACACTTTTTAAAAGAGGAAATTCAAATGATCAACAAACAAAAGAAAAAAATGTTCACCATCAATAATAATTAGAGAAATACAAGTTAAAACTACATTGACATTTCATTTCACTCCAGTGAGAATGGTAATAATCAACAATGTGAACAAAAATAAATGTCACCAAGGATGTGGGTAAAAAGGAATATGTGCACATTATTAGCAGCACTGCAAACTGGTGCAACAACTCTGGAAAACAGTATGGAAATTTTTCAAAAATCTAGGAATGAACCCACCATTTGACTCAACTGTTCCACTCCTCTGTACATATCTAAAGGATCTAAAATCAGCATACTACAGTGATGCAGCCACATTGGTGTTTATAGCAGCACAATTTACAATAGCTAGGCCTTTAAAAGATGAATGGATAAAGAAAATGTGTTATATACACACAGAATGTAACTCAGGTTTAAGGAAGAATGACTTTATGGCTTTCACTGGCAAACGGATGGAACTAGGGGCTAAAGTGAAACAAGGTGGTATCAAAAAGCCAAAGGTCAAATATTCTCTCTGATGTGTGGAAACTACCCAAAAATAAGGAAAAGAACAGAGAAATACACAAAAGGGAATGAAACAGGAAGGAAGAATGGGGTAAGGAAAAATTTGTGTAATGAATCATACTTAATTTGCCTATGTTCATATATGAAGCATGTCAAAGTGAATCTCATCAATATGGATATCAACAAGTCAATAAATTAAAAAATCTATTAGTAGATAATGGAAAGATCAATAAAGGGAAGAGAATTGCAGGAAGGGAAATACTGGGGACTGAATAGAACAAGTTAAACTCTATGTTTTTATAATTATGTCATTGTGTATGCTTACATCATGTATACCTATAAAAGCCAATAAAAATGAAAATAATTAAAAATTGAAGCTCTATTAATTGAATCCCTACTTGATTAACTGTTATAGAGAATTGAATTTATAATGTTCTAATGCATTAACAAATTCAGTAATATGCTTAAAGCACATAAAAGTAGAATAAAAATTGCAAGTATATTGAAGTTTAAAATATTTAAAGCAAATTTTTAATGCCAAAACATTTTGTAGACTGAATATCTATTAACAATTTAAAGAGAATAATTGTCCAAATTTCTACTTGAACTTTATACTAAAGTAAAGAAAAAAAGGTTTATTATTGCTTTGTGTGAACTTATTCTTTTTTCAAAATACTGAACGTATTTATTTAGGCATATAAAATAAATTTTATAATATTAGTCATTTTGTTAGACTTCTGAGTTTTTGTATTCTATTGTAAGAAACCCTTTTGAAAACACATAAATTGACCAAAGGTAATTTTTAGCATGATGTAACATAATAAATATTGTATAATGCTCAAAAGAATAAAAAAAATTTGAGTAAATTTAACATTAATTTAACACCCCTGCAAAACTAAAAGTAGTATCTTGGCTCTATGATGCTTAAAAAATGTATATAGTAGCTTTTCTTTAGGAATATTAGGATGTTCTATAAATGTGAAAGAATTATTCACTTCGCCAAGATTTAAAAAAAATAGAATTGTTTTTCCCCTTAAAATCTTTTAATGTATTCCATAATTCCATCTGAAGGTAGAAATCTTACAACAAATGTCTAAGAATATACAGTTTGGATTTCTAACAATTTATTTTTTATGGAGTAATATTTAGATACAGCATCTCCATATACAGTTTATAATTTTCCTGGTTTGATGGCTGAATTTAGATAAGGCACTTCCAAGATTACAGTAAGGCCAAGGTAGGCTTAGAAAAATATTTTGATTGGAAATTGAAAACTTGTGACTGTGGATTGAACCTAAGCATGGAGATCTCTCTCTCTCTCTCTCTCTCTCTCTCTCTTTATATATATATAAAACATACATATACATTAGTTTCAGCTTCACATTGAGTTCAAAAATCCCTGATAAATCAAACATTCACAAAAGTTTACTACATAGTTATGTGCCATTATAGTATCTTGTCACTTGTATAATCTTACCAATTGCCTGTCATATTTATGAAACTTTTTCATTGATTTTGCACTCTACTTCTGCTTTTAAGCAATTTACTTAAAGAAAATTCAAAGGCTTAGAAATAAACTGATTTACACCACATATATATATAGTTTGCTGGGGATGACATTACTGATTTCCATGTTTCTCAGGCTTTTTTCCTTGATAGACTATCCAGGGCATCACTTTTTGAGGCAGCGACAGAGACATGAGAGGGCAACTGGAAATATGCAATGCCTTTTAATGTTGCAGGCTCAGAATTAGTACATAATTTCTTTTGCCTCTTTTCCATTGTTCAAAGAAAATCATATGCTCAAGCCACAAAATATAAGGATTGAATATTCTTTCTTAAAGATTTATTTAAAGATAACAAATTAAGTGGGCATTGTGGTACATACCTATAATCCCAGTGGATTAGGAGGTTGAAGCAGGAGGATTGTAAGCCTCAGCAATTCAGTGAGGCCCTGAGTAATTTATTAAAATCCTATTTCAAAAACAAAAACTTTTTTTATTTGTTGAATATGGACTTACAGTTAAGGGGGAATCATTTTTAAACAATCAAGAACAAATGTATATTCACATAGTAATCCAAGGCTGATGCCATTTGGTTTCCCCCAAAACAAAAATATTTTAAAGAAAGAAAGAAGGGGTTGGAGATGTTATACAGTGGTTAAGTGCCACTGGGTTCAATACCTAGTAATAAAAAAAAAAGGTAACAAATGAACATCATACATATTATTCAAAATACTAATAGAACTATATGAGTGATATTTTATGTCATATATAAATACTCTAAACTGAAGTCCTAAGACTGAATAATTATTTTATTATGTGATTTTTTATTGTAAACAAAATAAAGCATCAATAAGAATGTTGTGAGAAATGTTCATCGTTTTCCCACCTTTTTACAATGATACTGTTACACTTTATCTTTTTTTGCTTTGAAATCATCCTATGAAAATTTCTTCTGTATGTTAAACAACATCCTCATGTCACACATATTAAGCATTGATTGTTATGGTTCCAATGTGGTTTCGCTCCCAAAGGTTTAGGGGTTAGAAGCTAGATCTCTAGGGTGGAGGTGTTAGGAGGTGGTATGGAACCTAATAAAAGCACCTGAGGTCATTGGGGGAGCTACTCTATAAGGCAGTTAAGGTGGTGATCATGAGACTGTTGAACTTTAGCAGAAAGGAGTTGTGAGAGCAACCAGACCTGAGTTGCTCTGTGGCTTCCTTCAAGGTGATAACATATTTCCCAGATGTGCTCCTGCTGTTAAAATGTGATCCACTCTGAGGTTCTCTCCAGAGCTGAACCAATGCCAGTGCAGTGGCTTTGAAGCTCAAAATTAGAAGCTAAACACATCATTTTTCTTAATAAAATTAGCCTGCATCATTTACTTTATTATTGTAATGAAAATGGACTAATACATCTATCAATATCTTTCTTTCGAGTGCATGTATCTAGCATTTAGTCTGTATCTCTTTAAGGTTTACACTATTATAGATAATCTTGCAATGAAATCGTTGTCATTTCTTGTGTTCTTTATTTATATTTGCATGATTAATTATTTAAAGTGGGATTTTAAGTATCAAAGAATGTAAATAACAATTTTGCTCCAGTTGTGTATGTTATCTTAATTATCAAAACAATTACATCAGGTTACAAAGGAAAATCCCATTGATTTCATCTAAATTTGGAATGTCTATGAGTTTACAAAAACTCATGTGAATACCCTGACCATTGTCAATATATACATTAAAAAACAATAAGGATTTCTTATTATATGTGAAAAACCAAGTACATATATATATGTATATATAATATGTATATTAGTTATATATGTATATAAAATATATACATTAGGTATATATTGTTTTATACATATTTTGTGTGCATAAAACTCCAGTATTGTTTTGTTTTATTAAATATTTAAGTTTTACCAAAATAACTAAAAAAATCAAGGTCTGGAGTCTTCAAGATGTTATGCAACATGTTGTTTCTGTTTTTATGTATGTGGATTGATTTTAAGCTTGGGGGTAATTACCCTTTTTAACTAGAAGAACTTATAATATATTAATATCACTTATATTATTGTGATTGTCATTATCTTTCAGTAAAGTACTCTAGATAAAAATTCTGAATTTTTTTTGTAATAGCCTGACTTTCTTAATGCATACTTGACAGAAAAAAAAAAAAAAAAACGAGCCTCACTTTGCCAGATGTTAAAGACTTTTGTGTCACTGTTCAATACTCACATTTTGATTTCAGATTGTCTTTCACTCCACTGGTTTTTGTGAAGCAGAGAATCAAAGGCATATTTCAAAGGTTTTTGAGAGAGCATTGTAAGATAGGAGTAGAGAATGTGAGCATAGTAGCTTTCTAGATAGAAAATTGAAATGGGAAATTGGAGAAGATGGCAGAATCAAGAAGATTTCAAAGGAATTTTTTTTTAAATAAAAGGCATCAAACTGAGTGGATATAATGATGAAAGCATTAATGATTATAGGAGGGGAGGAGGCAAATGACTATGTGACATTTTCCTAGAGACTGTATAGTAGGGAGTTTAATGTGTACCAAAAATGAAAGCATTGAATTTTAAGATATTTAGGCGGTGGCTCGGTGGTTTCGTCGCTTGCCTGGCAAGCACGAGGACCCGGGTTCAAACCCCAGCACCACCTACACAACTGAGTGTTGGAGCAACTAAGGCCATGTGAAAAACTAAATAAAGTTGTTTCTCTCTTTCTGTCTCTCTCACTGTCCCTCTCTCTTTAAAAAAAAAAAAAAGATATTTAGGAGCTGTGTGATTTTGGGGATGCTATGTGCAGTGGGGAAAGGCAGAAAGAAAAGAAAACGCTGTGTTACAATTATTTCTCATATTTCCATTAGTTTTCTATGTTTGATATTCTCTTAGAAATACACTTAGTTTTCAATATATTTACAAATCTGTTTAAATATAGAGAATATTGAGGAAGTTGCTCTCCAACTACAGGAAATACTAGCACACCTCCTAACTTTATCCTTCTTGTGTATTTATATCATTCCTATGTATAAAAAAAACCTAGTAGAAACAGTTATTTTGGTTAATGAACATAAATTTTCTTGATTATGCCTTGAGCATCATTTATCCACCAATATTTTAACTTCACTGAAAATGACATTAGTTAGTTTCCAATTTGGTTGACTGAAGAGAGATAAAGTTAGTCAAAATATGTTGAGATTATATGAAATTTTCACTTCTCAAGTGATTTATTTTAACAATTCAAATTAGAATAATTGCTCAAAAATGGAATTTTATAAGAGTATATCATATTTTCACCATCATATGTTTGCCTAAATGTTATTTTGGGAAACAAAATCCACTTTGCTAGCTGTATCACATGAGAATTTTATTTTCTCCATAGACAATATTTTCATAACATAAAACAGGAAAGTGCATATGATCTAACTTTTAAACTTTCAGGTTCTGTTCCAATTTAAGCATGTCACTAAAACAATAGATTTTAATTTCTCTTCGAACTACAAATGTTTGTTATTGACAAATGAATATTTTTGGTTATGTTTTTTCCTTTTAATTTTCACTATTAAATATAGAAATAGTCATGGTTTTACTAACAAAATATAAGCAGTTGTTTTGAGGGTATGCACTATGAAAAGAATATCTCCTCACCCACTACCAAAGAAAATAAAATGTTTACTTGTTACAAAGATTGAAATGTGGGGAAAAGATGTACATTCATATCAGTAAAACAGTTTTTAATATGATGGTGAAATGAACAGGACTGTAAATTAGTTGAATGCTAGGGAGGAGAAAAAACAGAGGTATTATTAAATATTTCAATTGATCTCTCTATATAGAACTGAAAATAAATTTAAGGAATTGAGAATCCACCAGCACCTCTATGTTAACTTCGTAAAATCACAATATAATAATAGAAATGCTATTTTAAAGCAAACAGAGGAAAATTTTTAATTGAGAACAAAAAGTTCTGGACATTTTCCAAATTATTAATTACTTCTCTCAGAGTGTGTAACTTCCCTGTACAAGATGTGATTACTGGATTTTTATTCATAAATAATTATAGTTTCAAAATTCATCCTAGAGATGGATGCATATTAACGTTGAATGAATTTTTCTTGTTGTCATTGAAAGTTCTGTATTCACCAAGAAAGTTTGACCTTGGTTTTATGTTTTTTTTCTTTCTTATATTTTCTATTTATTCTTGCTTTTTTTTTTTGCTTTCTATTCTTCATAAAGTCCTTCCTAAGCATAAAACTAATAAAATACTGATTTTTTTGAAGTTGTGTTTTCTTGGAAATTGGAAGTATTTTTCAGATGAACAGTTTACTAATTTTAACACTACAAGAAGGCTGTGAACAAGATGGATTACCAACATGATAAGATATGTAGAAAATTTTCTGATACATTCATTAAAATATATTAGTAGAAATTCACAGGCAAGGTGAGCATAAATCATAAATAATATTTTAAAGATTAATTAGTAAATGAACCTCATTAAACCTTTTTTATCATAGAGAAATATTTGGACAACATAGTATTAGCAGAAATTTTAAGAACTCCTCCATTCAAAGAGTTATAAAACGATTCCATTTTACAAGTTTTCAAAAGCACCAAAAATGGGTTCAGAAAATGATTCCCTTGTTCTCCTTAACATATGGTCCTTGCCTCCCCATCCTGGCCCTTCACCATATCCTGCCATCCCATTAGGTACCAGGTACCCATAAAGTTTGTAATCACTTCTCCAGTAAATGGTAAAAAGAATGAAATCAAAAGAGGACACTTCTTCCCTTTAATAATGAAACGCTAGATCCAATGATTGGATATTTTCATCAATATATTTATCCATTTTAACTTAAGGAAGCAATTCAGCATGAGTGTTAGGAATATGTTTCTTCTGGAGTTAAGTAACTCCACTCTTTTTTCAAATAAAAGTACAATTGAAAGTCCTCACAGTCTATGTTATGATATTTAAAACATAAATAAGTAAATTATAGTTTATTCTCTTACCTTAATAAATACTCATAAAATTCTTGAAGATCACATTCAAATTTAGAATTCTCAGACCCCTTAGTGTTCTGCATGGGAATGGCCATGAGAAGAGATCTGAAATTCAACTCTTGGTCTATGGACCACTCAATTTTCCTATGTCTGTTTTATTCTGCATCATAAAACAGACTTTGAATATGTGTATAAACATTCTAACTTCTTCATCTAAACTCCGTAACAAATCTAAAGGCCAGAAGTGGACAAATGGGTACATATTCAGACTGAAACCTTAGAAAGAAGTTCAATAGGTTCTAGGACAGTGGACAAGTGCAACTGAGCCAGGAATTTATATTATCTGATTTTGTAGTGCAGTTCAAATATAGAGCATGGAATCACACATCACACATCCCTGATTTTTTTTTTTTTTGAGTCCATAGGAAAAGCCATGGCAAGAAGAGAGATAGTACAAGTACAGGACTTCCAAAGTGCAGAAACTATAGAAGAGGACCCTTTTATTAGAGTCTAAAGGTGATATTGCAAAATATCTCAGTTTAAATTATTTTTTCTATCACTCTACATCATTCAATCAAAACAGGGGAGACATCTTCCCTTAAGATGCAAATATTGTTTCCTGAAGAAACAACAAAATTTTATTCTTTTACTTGTGAAGCAGATAAGGACTTAAAATATATAAGAAGTCTGTTTCATGTAGAAAAATGAGAAAAATTAGGCAAAGATTGATCTAAAAATCTACTCAAGGGATTAAGTAATACAAAATAAGGTTTGAGAAATCACGCACTCAGTAGCAGTTTGCAGTCAGAAAAAAATGAGTTTTTATTCTTGCTGCATGAGATAGTAACTGGATTATTCAATTATTCAACATCTGTGGCCCGTAACGTCCTCAGCTTTTGAATGGGGATAATAAAAATGCCTACCTCCAGGGTTGCTATGAGAGTTAAGAGATTAACATTTATATAATTTCGACACAGTGTATGGCATATCATATGCTATAAAAAGAAATTTTGTAAGAAGAAATTGTTCTGGTTTATAAAATTTTTCATAACAACGGTGTTTACCTCAAAGGATACTAGGCAAGACTGAATATGATAATTCCTGTACATTATCCAGCAGTGCCTGACATTTAGCCATTGTGCAATATTGTTAAATCATTTTAAAATGAAGACATAGAATATCACTCTATAAACATATAATACAATATTTAAAATAACTTTTTCAAAAATGTTACTATAAAATAGTATATATTTGGCTTTTAATAAGAATGCTATCAGTATTTACTGTTACTGAGTTTTTCCAATTCCATATTTGTTTAAATGTATGAATATTATACTTTAAAATAGGTTTAAATTGGGTTTTTGTAAATACTACTCTAAGTAGGTAGAAAGCCCCATTTCTCTCTCTAGTATTAGAAAGTCATTCATTCATGTAGAATCCCTGATAAACGAACAATGTGATGTAAGATGCTAGGCTTTTCACAACAGAGAAGTTGTAAAATATTGGCAATCGAATAAGACTAGTTTATCTATTTACAAAGAATATTTCCATTAAGTATGAAAAATATCAAGTTCATTTATTCTATCTACACAAGAAAACGCATCAGACATGCTGGTGGTGCATTAAATAGAAATCTATTGAGCTTTCTGGAAGTTGTGTCCACCATGCACCTGAGAAAAGATATATACTTTTTTATCTCCAAAATTTATGTTTCTTAAATTATGCAAAAAAGAAAAAAGAAGAACAAACTGTGTGGGGTATACATTTAAGCAAATTGATTGCCATAAGTGATTTCATTTTGTATTATGACTTCCTCTGATACTTGTGAATGTTTTTCTAAAGGTATCTCTTATAAGGAAATAAGGTACAGGAAGTTCAAAATAACATATGCTGCACACAGCAAATTATTAACTCAGTTCTACAAACAGAACATTGCAATAAAACTATGACATCCAGAAGAGAGGTTGGAAGTTGACAGAAGAAAATCATCTGTATTAGTTAAAGTTCCTGCTTGCTGGCACACAATGCTAATGGTTGTCATAATAAAAGGATGAGGAGTCTGGCTTCTTAGTGCTCTGCTTACTCATGGTTTAAAGAACTCCATGAGTTAGGTCTTCTTTATTTTACTGCATCATTTCATGCCCTTGCTCCAGCAGACCTGTCTTCAACATGACTCAATTCCAAAAAAGGTAATTGTGATCTGATTTTAGATGATAGAAAATTAAAATGTTTCCTAAAGTTTCTATTATTTAAAAAAATTATCAACGTAAGTGCAGACATGAATATTATAGTTCATACAGTGATATGCTTTCATGGATCTTTGAAGACAAGAATGATCCTAAAAGTAATGATCATACTGTACATGTGATTCCATGAAAATGAATGTATATAATCTAAAATAGACAACAGTAGTGAATTGGGCAGAAAGGCTTTATTGTTAATTCTTAATTTTGTTATAGGGAAGTATAAAAGCTACCTTGTGAATTTTTTTTATCTTATTTTAACTTTTTTAGTAGAATGAGCCTTTTTAATATCAAAAGTCTACCACATGAAGTGTGCAATGTAGTCAGTAAGTGTGGAAGTTCAAGGAAGGGTTAGATGACTAGAGTGGTTTAAAAGCATCTACATTCTTCTAAAGAAATCTAGCTCTTTATATGGACAATAATACCAGTGGATTGATTATAACAGACACTACTGAAAATGAGATTGAAGAGAGATTGCATTGTTTCTGTTAAATAATGAAAGCAGAGCTGCTTTGGATGGCTGTGTGTATTTTACATAGAACAAAAGCCCAGACCAAGGGAAAGTGGTGCTTAGAGTCCCTCCTATGCCCCAGGGCAAGGCTGGTTCAGCCCAGGGAAGGCAGCCTAACTACTTTAACACCTGTGATCTATGAGTGATTCTTTCCTGCAGCCTCATCAAGCAAAATTTTCAAACTTTCAATTCTTTCAGTCTCATAGCTTAAAAAAGTTTTCTCAAAGAAGTGCAGATTTGCATTTTTTAATTTATGTGTTAGACTGAAAATATGTCCAAATATGTAGGAGTCAGTTCATATTTTTATTATTTAATTTTGCTTTCACTTTTCCCATTTTTCTCATTTTGGCTTTTTGTCTTCAGTGCAACATATTTGCATATATATTGCAGATTACAGGCCTTTACTTGTGATGTTCATGATAGATATCTTCTTTCTCATTTATTACTTTTCTTTGATTTGTTTATGCTAATTGCCACCAACCCATTTTTATTTGTTTAGGTGTTATAAAGTTTATCAATCTTTTCCTGTATTCAATCTTTTTTTTTTAAGAGAGAGGGACAATGAGAGAGACAGAGAAAGAGAGAAACAACTTTATTTAGTTTTTCACATGGCCTTAGTTGCTCCAACACTCAGTTGTGTAGGTGGTGCTGAGGTTTGAACCCGGGTCCTCGTGCTTGCCAGGCAAGTGCAGAAACGGCTGAGCCACTGCTCCAGCCCCATATTCAATCTTTTTTGAGTCATGTTTAGAAAGTCTCTCTGTTCTGCTCAAGTTATAATGAATTTTCCCTTTCTTTCTTAGGACTTCTGTGGTATTTTTGTTTTTTCCTTTGGGGAACACAGGAAATGAGAAAGCTTCTTTTTTTGTTCCATTTATGTCATTAAGGTATCATATTAATGATAGAAGACTTGCATATATTTTATTCCATATATAACTTTATATTGTATATAGGATTTTAAGTTTTCCATTTTTATTATTCACTAATGATACTTCCACGTTGATTTTCCAATGTAAATTTTAGTATCCACTTGTCTAGCTCCATAAAAATAGGTCTAATTATACCTTATTTGGATTAAATTGAATTTATAATTTAATTTAGAAGAAACTCATAACTTTATATTGTTGAATAATATTATATCATGTATTTAAGTGAAATTTTGCATCTTCTAGTACTGATATGGTTCTACTATTAAAATTTTACATTTTCATTTAATTTTGAGTAAATGAAAGTGAATATTTATCTTATAAAAATAATTTTATCTTGTAAAATGCTTGTGAGAATTCAATATGTCATATCTTTTATCTTGAAAAGCTTTTCTATTTTATCTTACCCTGGGCTAATTTTTTTATGTACAATATGTGAATTGTGGTGATTTAGTTTTAAGTCCTGTTGCATAGTGGAACTAGTTATTATTTAGTGTTAACCATATCATTGATTTGCTGTAGTTTTTAATGTACATTATCTGTTTTTGAAATGCAGACAGTTTTCTAGTTTTAATTTCATAATTGATTTTTTTTTACTTATTTATATAGTAGTACAACTGAATGTCTACTGTCCTACTGCTTTTTTCCTGATCTTTGTGGATTAGCCTTTAATATGTTTCTATAAGTAAGATTTTTACTTTAGGGCTAAATTTTATGTATGTTTTAAAGAAATTACTTGTCCCTGTTTTCTTATGGAATTCTTAAGAATCACTATTGAATTTTTTCAAAGGATTTTCATTATCTATGTAGATAATTATAATTTTTTACCATGAAAGTTGTAGATTTACATTTTTTGTATCCTTTAGTATTGCACTCACCTTGCCTTGCTTACTTGACTAACCTTGCTGATTATGACCTGTGACTTGCTTTTCATGATGTTGAATTTTTGTCTAAATATTTTACTTAGTACTTTCACATCAATAACCAGAAGCAAATTTGTGGATATCAATGTAGGTCATTTAACTGACAACAAACAGGCTATTTATTCAGAGGTTGCTATAGCAAAAGAGTAAGTCAGTGTAACTTGTGTTTGGCAGCCAAAGGAACAAGAATGTGCATGGTGAAATAGGAAGGCTTCAGATGTGCTCTGAGTAGAGGTGGTTGGCAGCGGAAAATTGGGTTTGGGCTGACTAGAAGTGGGACATTTCGCTTTATCAGTTTGAAGAGTTTACATTGTTTTTGTTTTGTTTTGCCCATGAAGACTAGCCCTGATATTAAAGTTGACTTTTCATTCATCTGCTCATCAAGGTTAATGTAATGATGTATGTAAAGACTGATCCACCGTGCTAGATGCATAAAGATTGTAATCATCTTCATCTTCTTTCTGTTTGTAGAAAAACCACCCGATTGTTATATGAGGCTAGATTCAAAGAATCACTTTCATTTTTACTGTCATCTACATGCCATTTCATTGATATTTGCTCTGCAGTGTCTCTTTCATAGTTACTTCTGCTGACTCTTTCCGTTGCCCCTACAGTGATGAATAGCCACCCTTACTGCTTTATTGTGGAGACTGGCTGCCTTACCTTTAATCTCTGGGTTCTCTAGTCCATAAACTACTAACACTTGTATTTCCTTAAAATTAATTTTAATTTTTTGTTTATTGACTGCAATGATGATTCTCATTTCAATTTATTTCATTTTCCTGACATGGATTCCCATGCTAAAACACTGCTTGATAAATTGTAGAAGACACACAGACAGCTTTAGATATCCATGGAATGGTCTGAGAATAGACTCCTTCTTTTTCTTTGAGATTAGTTACAGATTGCAGTTGAAAGTTTAAAAGTTACACATGTGTAAGCAGAAGTAAATCTTCAAATAATAGATATTTAAATTTACTACAGTGTTGTTTTGTTAGTATCTAGCATACTTGTAAACGCAAACAAGTGTTTGTTTATGCAGAATGACTTCTTACCCGAATAATTACCAATCCTCTATTTGGCAAGAAATCTAGGATTTCAACTGACAACAAATATTGCTAAATAAATTTATATTTTCTAACTTTTTGTAAAAACAAACAGTTGGAAGTTAACATGTTCATTGTAGGAGAGAAGCAGATATAATCTTTTGTAATATTTTAATTCATTGACCAACATTAATAGCTTTTTTGATTATTCAGGGGATACATCTTATAAATATATATTTTTGACATATTCACTTTGCATCTCTAAGTTAGAGACAGCAAAAAGTCTCTTATAATAGAAATAATCAAGATGAAGAATAATTTAATTACATTTCTTGCCTTTTGTAGTGTTTAACTAGGAGAAGAAATGCAATTGTAGATACATAAAATGAAAAACATTCACTTAACAATTTAGAAATTCTCTTCTATTAAAGGTTCCCTGGAAACAATTCTGCTTTTGGCATTTACCTCTCAACTTTTACACAAAATATAATCTTAGTAGAAATGTTAAAATCTCTGTTTTCATTTTTACATAACTATTCATTTTAATGATTTCTAGAAACTAAGAATACATAACAATTCACAACAGAATATCTGGAGAATTTATTCTATAATAAATATTCACAGAAACTGGATTCATATGAGTACAAATAGTATTAGCAATATAATAAATGAATCCATAAAATATCTCATATAACAGTTTGTTATTTCTTCAAAGCAAATAAATTTGAAATATCTGTCTCACAAAAAAATATTGAAACAGCAAAACATTATGAGGGCAAAATTATAAAACATATATTTTGGATTCTGTTTTGATATTAACTTGAAATACTTACATTGCTTGTAAGACAAAATTTGCCAAACATTGTTTTGTTTATCAGAATGTTTACAATCATTCAGGAATAAAAATAAGATTCCAATCATGTTCAATCATTTAACTATTGAATTTTGTAAAAAAAATTATCAAATTCATTTGTCAGCAGCCAATTTTTATAGCATTTATGTTGTCAAAAATATTAAGCTCTGGTTATCTCAAGTTTAACAATAAATAATATGCAGTTGCTGATAGAAAGTCCTAATGTAAACATTGAGGAATGTTCTGAATGAGAAAGTTTCCTGTACTCACCCCTGACCAAACTAGTCTCTGGACTCCAGACTAAAGGACATCTTGTGGACCTAGAACTCAAAGACACTGTCACCAGGTCCACCCCCACAGTCTCTGAGGATACAGTATTCTAGATCATACTCAAAGACCTGAACTCTGGAAACACTCTGTATTGGGCAGGTATCAGGAACACGTCCAATAGATCCAGTTGCCAGGTAAGTCCACACAAAATCTAGAGTAGCAAATCCGTCTTTGTGCCATACCGGTTAAACCATTAAACATTCAGTGAGGTACACAAGAACACAGATACCTAAATGAAATAAAAAAATAATGCACAAACAAAATCAAAACTTCATCCAAAATAGAAATCATGAAAAAGGAACTAGACAGACAAATCCTCCTGCTGAATACAGTTAACTGTCCTGAAAAAGAATCCATAGAAAACTTCAAAGAGAACAAAGAATCATCAAACTTGAAGACAGGGTATTTGAAATTATTTAGTGAGGATAACTAAAAGGAAAAATAAAATGGAATGAAGAAAAACAGACATTTTGGGATATCATCAAATGAATCCAAATACACAGTATAAGTTATAGAAGGAACATAGTGAAGGCAAGAGTCAGAAGTTTTATTTTAAAAAATAAAAACTCTATATATGGAGAGGGAAATGAAGATCAAGATCCATAAAATAAAAAAACTCCAACCAGATGAAATACAAAAAAAAATCTTCACTGTTATGGTTTGTATAAAAGGTGCCTTCAAAATCTCATTTGTGAGACAAAATGGAAAGCTTAGCATTGAAAGGATTGGATTATGAGAGCTAACCCAACCAGTGAATGAATCCCCTGAGACTAACTGGAGGCCAGTAGGGTGTGACTGGAGGAGGTTGGTAGTTGGGGGTGTATCTTTAGGATATATATTTCATATTTGGCCAGTGGAATCTCTCTCTCTCTGCATCCTAATGTGATGCCTTGAGCTGTTTCCCTCTACCACACTGTTACACCATGTTCAATCTCATCTTAAGCCCTGAAGAATGAAACCAGCCTTCTATGGCCTGAAACTTCTGAAGCCATGAGCTCTAAAATAAACTTTTTCTCCTCTAATGGGTCTTGTCATGTCTCTTAGTCACAGCAGTGAAAAAGCTGACTAAAACATTTACCAGTACACTTTATAATAAATTCTCAAAAGTCAAAGACAAACAGAATGTTTATAGCAGCAAGAGAAAAGTAACTTGTCACATAAAATGTAGCCTACATAACAGTATTAATAGATTTCTCAATAAGAACTTTAAAGTCCAGGAAAATGATTGAATATATTCAAAGTGTTGAGAGGAAAAAAAAAACTTCCATCTGTTAGAATTATACGATTATATGTGGAATAATAATCTTTGGAAATGAAGAAGAGATAAAGATTTTCCCAGGCAAACAAGCACTGAGGAATTTCATTACCACTTGACTTGCCTTCCAAGAAATACTAAAGAAAACCCTTCAAGTTGACATAAAAAGAAGTTAGCTAAAATCATGAAAATATGTACAAGTATGAAATTCGCTATAAAGGAAAGTGTATAGTCAAATTCTGAACATTCACATACTGAAATGATGCTACACAAATCATTTGGCACTCTAGTATGAAAATTAAAAGACAGCATTAAAAATAACTTAGTCCTAATAATTTAATGGACATTCAATCTCAATGATATAAACAGTAATATCAATAGCAAAAAATGGGGAGGTTTAAATTGTAAAATTTTCTTTTATCATGTTAATATAGATTATATAACTATAAAATGTTTTGTGCAACTTCCAGTTAATCACTGCAAAAACCTACAGTAACTGCACAAAGCACAAACAAAATGATTCAGAACATACCACTAAAATAAATCATCAGAGAGCAAGAGAGAAAACAGGAGCAAAGGACTGGAAAAGCATGTACACATACAAAATAGACTTTATATTATTTATCTTATTCAAAATAGATTTTGCATAAAAATTGTCACCAAAACACAAGAAAGTCATTATAAAATGAAAAACAGGTCAGTTCCTTACTATAATATAAAAATCATAAACATATTTTTGTCCAACATCAGAGCTGAATACATAAAGCAAATATTAACATAAATAAAATGAGAAAGAAACAACATAGTAAGAGTAGGAGATTTCAATAACCTGCTTTTAGTACGTAGATCATTTGAGAAGGAAAAGAGAATCTGAACAACACTGTAGAACAAATTGACCTAGAAGAAACACATTCAACTTTCTATCCAGAATGTACATAACCTTCAGGTGAACATAGAAAATTCACCAGAGCAGATCATATATGAGACCACAAAATATCAAATTTAGAAAGAATAAAATAATACCAGGAATCATTTTGAACCATAACACCTGCAAGTAGAAATCACTAAATATGAAAATTTGAATATTCATAAATTTGTGAAAATTAAACCACCCACTCCTGAGTTACCAATTGGTGTTAGAAAAAGGGAAAGCTTAGCCATAGGATCAGGCTCAGACAAGGATGCTCACTCTTGCCGCTTCTATAGAAAACACGTAAATGGTAAACAGGTACATAAAACAAAAATGCTTAATGTAATTAATCATCAGTGAAACTAAAATCTACAGCACAATGAAATCTCACACTTATTAACATGGCTACTATAAAAAATACAAATTGAATTGTGGAACATGTAGAGAAAACGGAACCCTGGTACATTTTTGGCAGAAATATCAAATCATAGTTTTCATGGAAAAAAAGTAGAAGGTTCCTCAATAAAGTAAAATATCAGTACCATATAATTGCAATCCCACTTCTCAGTATATACCCAAAGGAAATGAAGTCAGTATTTTGAAGCAATGTCTGGAATATCATGTTCATTACAGTATAATTTGTAACAAGTAAGATATAGAATGAATTTAGTATCCATGGGTGAATAAATGATTTAAGAAAATAAGGGTAACCATATGGTTGAAATATGAATTTCTGACCCTGAGGATATGTTAATAGAAACATGTAAAATGGAATAGGAAAAAGAAAAAAATATATATATATATAGCAGAATTTCTAAGTCCTTTAAGATATTTGCTAAAGATATAACCTACATAATAAGCAGAATAATGAAATTAAAAGAGAAAGGAACAGAAGATATACATTAAATAATAACAATTGAGAATGTCTTTAAATTAATTTAGATACCAAACTATAAATCTGGGAAGTTCTTGAATATCAAACTGCATAAATGCTAAAATAGAGCAATACTAGTCATACCATATTCAAAGTATAGGAAGTCAAAGATAAAGAGAAAATTTTACAGGAAGACAGATAGAGAAAAAAATGTACCTTAGTTATTCTGTTTTCTACAACAGTATCCTCCAAAATGGAAGAAGAAATGAAACATAAACAAATATTGAGGAACTTTATTGACAGTTGACTTGCCTTGGAAGCCACTCATCTGTGGAGGTGGGGACTAGACCCTGGACAATGAGAAAGTTGGTCTAGTAGCCCGAGTTAAATCCAGATAAGATGTAATGCTTTACAATCTAATACTTTTTTTAGAGTTATAGTGGGAAGGGGAAGGGAGGGATAAGGGAGGATAATTGGGGGGGCACTCCTGGGGATAATTGCAATATCCAGAATATATACACATTTTATATTATTTTGTTAAAATCTTGTAAGTTTGTTCAAAAATAAAAAAAATTTAAAAAAAGTAAATGAAGTTCTTAGAAGAAAAGGAAAATAATATAGGTCAGATCCTCATATCTATGTAAAGAAAAGATGGTCATTATGGAAGGAATAAGAGAATGGGTAGAACACGGAGGATTTTAGATCAGTGAAACTATTCTGTATGTTACTATATCAATGGATTTATGTTATTATTATGCTCATTAAAACCCACGGAATGTATAATACCAAGAATGGGCCCTAATGTTTTCTAGTACTTTTGGTGATAATTATGTCATTGTGGCTTCATCATTAGTAATAAAGATACCAATCTGGTAGAGGATGTTAATTGTGGACAAAGTTGTTCATATGTTTTGCAACAAATACTATATGGGAATTCTCCATATTTCTGACTCATTTTTTCCTATAAAACTTTAAATAAGGATATTTTCAAAAATTAATTTGATTACAGAAGGAAAATTAATCATCTTATTCTCTGCAGAGACGCTATTATAAAATTTGTATCCTACGTAATCTGGGTGAAACAATACTAAAAAAATATTTAAGAACAAAATATTTTATAGGTTGGTTTATCAATTAATAATGCTAAATATAATAATAAAATATTTCTTGAAATATTTGGTTATGTTTATGATATTTATCATCTTTTAAAATTTGTAATTTTCTCTTATTTCTGTTATCTTAGAATTCTAATGAGGATTCATTTTTGTACCTGATTTTACATTCATTTCAATAGCCATTTCAATGATAAAAGCTTCACTCACCAATAATCTGGATTTTCTCTTTCCTTGGTCTGCTTGATGATACCTTACACTCAGTAAGAACTCATCAGCTTCCCTCAGTCCCAAATCTCAAATTTGTCCTATTTGTTATCTTGTTGGTTTTTACAGTTATCTACCTTTTGACCCTTTAGACTCAGATCAGAGGTCCATTCTTCTTTAGAGCCTGCAGAGCAACTGATAATGGGACTAGATTACTTCCATCTCCCTTAAGGACTCATATCAATGCCCCGATAATCTTAAACTATAGTCATGCTTTTGTTTGTCCATCTTCCTCATTAGAATTTTAAGTCCTTAAATCCGGTGTTTATTAGAATCTCTGTTTTATCAATAATTATTCATTAATCTCAATTAAGTTATGCATTCAAATTTCGGTTTCTGATGAGTAGGAGGTTTTATTTCTGTGATTTGAAATGTATTAATTACTCAAAATGTCAACACTTCAGAGCACACAAGAAAAGATTAATTAATGGGAAATTTTGTGAGAAATTTAAAATAGAAGTATGATTTCTTGTCAATTTATTTTTAGCGATACTCTTGTAGAAGACAGATAAGAAGTATTTTTTTAGCTTTTGAGTAATTTCAATTGGCTTTAGACCAAATTGTAAAAGTTGGGCCACTCTGGTTTTACATCATTTTTTTTCTTCATTCACTCCCTTTCTCTATTTACAAAGTCTATTTGGTGGATTCTGTCTGGATGCAGCCCCAGTGCCCACTTGAAATAAGGCTCTTCGTTTTAGTGCTTCCCTTTTCGACTCCCCGGTCGAACACTCAGACTTCTTTTCCCTGCTATTGACCACTGTGCTCCAGTGCTCTTTAGCATTCCATCTAACCCTGGGAACTACAGATTTAAACTGAGGATTATTTACTTGTAAAAAATAAGTCATTATTTTAAAAGAAGAAGAAAAGAAGAAGGAGTGGTAAAGAAATTTCAGGAAGCATAAGAGGGTGAATTTGGCAGAGAAATTTGTGGGAAATGAGGGAAATTTGTGGGAAAAGGATGTACAGCTGTCATTCCTTCCATAATTATAGCTAAGAATTTACTATGTGCCTGCATTGTCCTATGTACTTCATGTCCATCAATATCACATCCTAATAATCTGTGAAATAGGCATTACTATTAAGTCAGTTTTACAGAGGAGTAATTTAGGACATAGATTGAGAAACTTTTTCAGTGGTATATAGTTTGTAACTGACAGCACTGAATCAAATCTGAGTAACCTGGCTCTAGAGTACTAGAGTGCTGGCCCTAGAATGCATATGCTTACCCACTTCACTATCATGTTCTATGCTGCTGAGATTTCTTCTCCAGGTATATCAGTCAACATGGGTACAGAGATTGATTCTACATTTCTTCTGAGGAAACTGACATTTAAATCAGTGATAGTAATGATAAATCCTTCATCCATGAATTCTCACTACCTTTGTTCGATTATACATTTTTAACTTCATACATCACCAATTAAAATATTTGTTCTAAGAAAAATATACATAGCAATACTAAATATTAAAATTTTAAAAATCCACAATCCTACCACACACCCAAAATTTAAAGTTTTCCCTATATTTTCCTACTTAAATGAATTTTACGTTCTTAAATGACAATGAATAACTTTGTATATTACTGTTTTCCACCACCTGTTATGTGATGTGGACTACGTATCATAATATATTCAATTATTTTTTAATATTTAACATGTAGGTTGGTACTAATTTTCCACGATTAAAAATAATCCTACAATAACTATTTCAGTTAATGTATATTTTTCTTTTACTGATTACAAATATGTATTTTTTTCTTTCCAATGAAAGAAAATTTTGTCAAAAATAACAAGCATTCAAAAAATTAAAATCTTAAATACCCTTTTACTGTCCGTGCCCCACTTGATAAAGATTAGGAACTTACAATGACTTTTCTTCAACTTTGCCTTCCCTCAGGAGGAAACAGTTTGGAAAAGATCTCACCTATTTTTCCCTACAAAAGGAATGTAGAAATTGATATTGGGGAACTATAACAGTGGTCCACTTTATGCTTAGAATATATATAGCCCTTGCTGCTCTGCCACTGTGACATATTTTGAAAAGGACAGTAATCTTTTTCTTCTTCTCTCCCTCTACCTTGATAATCTTTCCCCTTCCTAATCTCAAAAGAAATATGATTACCTTTCTTCTCCATTTTAGGCAGAGTTTCTGTGCTTGGGCACACACCCACCACAGGAAGGAAATAATTCAGATTTTGGGTATGGCACCAGAAGATCTAAGAAATGAATATCCATCAAATTAACAAGAGAATTACAACCCCAGACAGGGAAC
This sequence comes from Aplodontia rufa, assembly GCA_004027875.1. Lineage (NCBI taxonomy): Eukaryota > Metazoa > Chordata > Mammalia > Rodentia > Aplodontiidae > Aplodontia > Aplodontia rufa. Next base: position 5,807 of record PVKS010010603.1, on the reverse strand, counting down.
ACCTGAAGTGTAGTCTTTGAATCACCTCTTTAAAAACCATCTGTTGGGGCTGGAGCAGTGGTTCAGTGGTTATGGCGCTTACCCAGCATGCACAAGTACGTGGGATCAAACCCCAGCACTGTGTACCCAACTAAGTGTCACAGCAACGAAAGCCATGTATAAAAACTCAATAAAATTGGTTTCTCTCTCCCTCTAACTGTTCTTCTCTCTTTAAAAAAAACAACAACAACAAAAAAACACCCTCTGTTTTCCCTGGTCTGCAGAATTACAGCCTCAGGACAGGAGGTGTTCCTCCTTTGCTTGCAAGGCATAAATATTCTTTTTCTTTTTAATAAATAAGTAAATGCTTTTTCATTATTATTAGATTTTAATAATATAAATATAGAAAATCAATGTAATTTTACATATTTTTAGAAACTACAAAAAATGAATAATTAACAATTTACTCTACTCTAATCACAACATTTCACCATGGTTAGCTAACTCTGGGCCTAAGGTGAAGAAGAGTATCATGGTAGAAAGGAATGGCAAAGGAAAGATTTGGCATTTAGGACAGTCAAGAAGCAAAGAGCTCAGCTCAACAGGAACAAATATAAACTCCAAAGGCATACCCACAAGTAAACTACTTCCTCCAGCTATAACCTACGTACCTAAGATTATCACCCTGTTAACCCATTCTTGTGGAACAATTCTCTAAGTTAGAGCTCTCATGATCTGATCATTTCACCTCTGAACATTCTTAGGTTGTCTCACGAGCTTGGGGTGAACAACAAACTATAACACTGGATAATATTCTATGATACCTACTGTAAATGGTTTCAGTCAAAAAGTTATAATTCTTTTAAAATAAGTATGTATTTAAATGCATTTGTTTATTAATACATATTAAAATTATTTCAGTCCTTGAAGTTAAAACACTGGAGTTTATAAAATTCAGAGGAAATAGTCACATTTTTACACATTGATTATAAATATGCAATGACATTATTACAAGTCTGCTCTTTAAGGATTGTAAACTAGAGGTACATGTATTTTTCATTTTGGAATTCATAGCAGGTCATTTAGAACAATTATGTGCTGTCCACAGGAAATAAAATGGACCCGAGTTTTAGTTCCAAAACTGAAAGTGTTTCTAATGGTATTTTAGTGATAAGCTAGAAAGAACCCAGTGATGAAACAAATCTACCACCTGGCTCTCTGCCTTTTTTGGTGCAAGCTTCCAGGTAGTCATTTCAAAGACAAGTCATTCCATGAAAGGAGTGAGTCAAAACTTTGAATGCCTTTGTGATTATACAAAGGCAAATAAAATATAATCTCTATTCTACATTAGCAGATCGGACAGGTGAGTTGAATACTGATTTTCTTGACAAAAAAAATTATTGCACATTCAAAATTGTGGTTGTGGTAGGTTTCCAAGATGTTATCATTGGGGGAAACTGAGAAAAGTGAATATAGTATTTTTTTATTTAAAAATAGTATTTTTATGCTACTGTATTAGATATATAGATAGTATAAAACACAGTGTTTCTAATACTACATTAGATATAGTATTTCTTGCAACTGTATATAAATCTAAAGGTAGTTTGAAAAACTAATTTAACATAAAAATGAGCCTCCCCATCATCTTACCTAGAGACAAGATATCCTGTTACGTATATTTGACCTTTGATCCCTTTGTTTCACATTTACAGTATTGTTCAATAAAAGGAGCTGGAATCCAGAAATAGTGAAAATTCAAACTCCACAAAAGGGAGCCTCTTATAAATGGTTTAAAACTCTTTGTAAATGCATGCTTTTAGCACCGAGGGCTGAATGAGAAGCTGCTATATTTTCAAAGGAGAATCTGTTACACTACTGTAACTATATCCATAGTCAAAACTTTCTGAAGACCTATAGGCAAGTTTTTTCCAATATTCTTCACTCCATTTATTATCTCTGTGTACTTATCATCTTTTGAGTGTTCACTGTCATCTTTTGAGTCTTCTCTGTAAAATATATAGAAATTCTTTTCAGAGATTAAAATATATAGAAATTCTTTTCAGAGATAGATTAAATTATATAGACACAGTATGATTCAGAACTTGAAAATGGCTGCTGTCTCCATGTTGCCATCTACAGTGTAATAATTCAGGCAGGGACCAGGCTGCAAGTCATGCAGATAGACATACATCTTGCCAGTGAAAATAGAATTTTAGGTGAACAAGATTTTGAATAGGCTCTGTGTATAAAATTAGCAGTTTAGGAGATTTGGGGCTAAATTTGTAGAGTAATAGCACTATGCAATCAAAGAATTAAAGATAATAGTGCCTGGCCTATTATAGTTTCTCCATAATCCTTATTATATGCATGAAAGAAAGCATGGCTCTAATTTAAACTCAAATGAAGTATTTCTTTCTCTGAACACTTTGATCTAAATCCGGTGGCCGACCAAGAGGTCATTACTTTATAATGAAGATCCTATGCTCTCTATGTTAATATTCACAAAGAAGGATTCCATAACCAAGCAGAAACCTATTTCTTTCATTTTCTGTAGATTTTTAATGAATGAACAGCTGTTGACTTTTCCTGTATTCTTATAATAAATAAATAAAAAAGAAAAATCTACTAGTTCAATGGTTTGGGTTTCCCTTAAAGACATTTTGTTCTAAATTACCTTGTGACCTTTATAAAAATTTGTCTTCTTCAAAGGTTACTGTTTAAATATTTGTGTAGATTAGACCTGGATTGGACCAAGTTATAGGTATCTTTAAATATTGTTACCTAAGTATAATGTACTAATAGACCATGACTTTAGATCTACTGTCAAATATACTCATTACTTTAGTAGTTTAGAAAACTCATTTGTCATTATGCATGAGATTTGACCTTGTGGTAAAGTCACAATTTCCCAAATAACCAAAAATATTTGACTATATATTTCTGGAGATTACTTTGATTTTATAAAAGCAAAGATTAGGAGTGATTCTCTACTAAATTATGTCAAATATGTTATAAAATATTGAAAATTTTGTGAAAATGACCTTCCAGAGATTAAGGTAACTATGGCAAATTCAAAAGGTGCTGGTGGAATGTTTAAAAGATTTCTTTGTGGAACAGAATTATTTCAAATTCTGGCATAGACTTCTGCATCCTTTCATTCATTTTAACAGCCAAACTCAAGGTATATCTTATTCCCACCCCCTTTTAATTATAAGAAAATCAAGACAGAGAAAGTCAAATGATTTTCCAAGATTATTGATGTAAGTGAATGAAGAAATACAGAAAACACAGAATGAGCAATGCTTTGTTTGTCCCAAAGTAACTCGAACTATTCTGTGTATTTACAAACACATGTACTTATAAAAGTGTGAGATTATATTGATTTTTAAATATCATTTTCATAATTCCAAACAAATTTCCTTAAGTTCCCTTAATTATGTCCTATTTTAATTAAAAATCATGCTTTATCTAACTACTGATAGCCTATCGCACTATAAATAAAAAAAATGCTTTCTCTGGTGCACAAGGGAAATTAGCAAGCAAAGGAATTCCCCATTCCTGATGTGATCACATACACTCAATGCTTTCTTCCTGAGAAAAGAATTATTAGTGTCTCTTTCTTTCTTTTAGTCATAAACTCTCTTATCTTTCCAAATAAATATACATTTCCATAAATTATTTAACAATTTTGAAATTAGCCACAATGTATGTTTCCTGGAAGTATGTAGATTTTTGTTACGATACTGTAGGAATAATCTGAATACATGTTTTTGGGTATTCAACAACTTTAATGTTGTTGCTATTTTAAATAATCTTACAAACAAAAACTTGTGTATAGACAAGTTTTCTAGATAAAGAATATATTTTAAGTTAGACATATTCACTTTAATTTTCACACCAATGATAGTATTTATTTTAGGTTATGTAACTAAATAAACACTAATATTGAGAGAGTTTAGAATTCATAGTGAATTTGGGTAGGTTGCATGTTTTAATTGCTATGTCACTATTATGAGAATGAAACTGGTAAGATTTAAGAGAATAATATTTTAATTACTATTTCTTTTAAAATTTATATGATGTGCAAATCATTTTAGGAGATCACTTCTCAGATTCCTTTCTGTATTTAAAACAATTGCTTTATTTCATTTGTGCACTCTTAGTCTGTTTTCATTAATAGTCAAAGAGATTGTTGAGATGCAGAAAAGCACTTTGCACCGGATTCCTAAGTAGCAAAACCACCTCTTCCTTTGAAATAGGTGGAGCTGTTTAGATGTCTAGTCTTCTCAATTTTAGCCTTCCCTTTTTTATTGCTGCTGGTCCCAAGAAGTTGAAGGAAAAAAAGAGAGCAAAGTTTCACAATATTAAATCATAATTTAAATAAAATAAAAAATGACATACAAAATTAGAATTTCATAATTCAAGAACCAAAATGTACTATAAAGATTCATGAACTTTAAAATGAGTCATAGTAGGCTCAGTGAGTAAGGTTACTAAGATCAGACCTTAATATTAAAATGGACAATTTAATAGTATTTATTAAGAATGCTTGAATTATGGAAGATTTCTCTTAGTACAATATAATCTTTCTACATTGTAGGAAAAATAGAGATTTCATTCAATCAATTGTATTGGTAGCTCTTTATTTATAAAAATTAATCAATTACAACTTGGGGAAGAAAAATGATTTAGTCTCAGCATAAATCAATGTAATTTGGAAGATCCAATGAGAAATTTGGCAATTTGAATTGTGAATGAGTGATATTTACTCCTTGAGGTCTTTTCTTTAAATAAGGAGTTGAGTAGTTGCAAATCATGAAAGCATATAAAGGAACAACATGATATGCATTTGATTCTAAACCATAATTACCCCCACATGGCCCACATGCAGGTCTTGATTATTCCATATTTTTCCCTGCAATAGATATAAATGCCTATACACACACATACACACACACACACATTATTTGTGAATTTTCCAGTATTATATGACAGTATACATTTTATCTGGATTCTCCCGGAGGTGGTGAAGAGTATGACACTGTTGATTGTCTCCCTAAATCCCCCCATCCTCTCTCCCTCCCACTTCCCTCCCCACTATCTCTCCTGTCTAGCCTCCACCCCTCTTCCCGCATCCATCTCTGAGGTCTTTTAAGTGGCAGATTGATAGTTTTTTACTTTCTGCATTACCTACCTTTTACCACATTATGGAGTAAAAGAATTAGAAAAGATGAGGTTAGGGGCTAGAAAGAGATAAATCATTGAATAAGCACATAGCATAGAACCTGTTGCAAGGTAGATTTCAGAAAGCTAAAATAGTTGAAATGAAATATTTTTGACAAGATGTATTAGAAAACGTTGAAACTGCTTGGGAAGAAATTGGCAAAAACAACAAAACAAAACGAAACCCTGGAAGTTTCAGTGTGGGTTTTGATCCTGTTATAGAGACATTGCAGGTAGGTTTTGCTTTAAAAATCCAGTGGTTTCATTTTCAAAACCAATGTGGAGAAATACTATGGCTGGCTCCAGACACAAAAGGGAGTCTGTCTCACTCAGTGTCTACCAAATTAAAAAAAACTTTTTCTATGTACTTCTATAGAACAAATCTTCCATGTTTACAAGCTTACTGATGAGATAGAAAAAGTTAGGCAGTCAGAGTAGATAGAATGTTTGAGTCGGTCTGGAGGAGACTGGTTTCTCTTTTGACATTCCCTTTGATATGTCAATGAGGCCAAAAGGCAAACACTCCCTGCTGCTAGAGGAGGAACCACTTCCTTCCCTGGCCCCTAAATGCAAAGGCAAGGACATAACCCCTAAGTGCAAAGGCA